>MNCI01000667.1:476780-489289 GCA_015680685.1 Gnetum montanum | reverse complement strand
CGTTATGCTCATGGTGGCTGCACCCAGATGTGGAAGGAGAGGGTGAATGATGTGATGAAGGAGAAGAAGAAGGGGATCCATCACCATGGTGATGTTTCTTACCTTCTCTTCGGCTGCTTCGGCCCCGATCGTTGTGATGATCCAAATGTCTGTCATTAGTGTGAGTGATTGTTCCTGCCGTGAACATTTGGTGCTCACAGAGATCAGAGCCTGGAATATGTATCGTTGATTTGAGGCCCTGATGCCTAACCTCTTCACTAGAGTGAGGAGGAGGAACATCATTTTCTAAGAAACCCATTGTGGGGGGTTCCTCGTCTCCTATTTCACTAATGACATGGGGAACCTTGCCCTTCAATAGTGAATGTTGGCTCTCTTACCTTGCATCTCGAATACGTTGGGCTTTTGTGGGATGATAATCCCTCATGCGATATGTTCCAACAACGTATTCGGCAAATAAGTCCTACATGCCAATCCATGCCAATTCACGGAGAATCATGTTCGGAACGGATCGATCTGGTGGTAAAGCTATATTACCAAGCGAATCTCTCCAGCGCAACTGTTCATCCTGATAGAGAGTAAAAGTGTAATCAGCAATATACTCATCGGGATGAGTATAGGTTATCGAATACTATTTAGGACTTGGCTCATATGGGTTATGCGTATGATGCTGACCTTCTCCTATATTGTCCTTAGGTGAGTTGATTTCATGAGAAGAAGCCATTTCTAATGGTGTGCTAACTTTACCGTTATTTAATGTTCTTGATTAACTGATTAACCCTAAGGTTCGTTTTGGCTCACAATGATGTGAGTGATATCCCTTATGTTAAATTGGCGAAAACACTTAGTCCCCGACAACGGCGCCAATGATGAGTGGCGAGGTACCCCTACACTCCACCATACGAATATGAGTGTACACGTGCGATCCGGTCGAACTCCGCAGACTAAATGCCTTAACACCACAAGAAACACTTGGGGTTAATCGTTCGTTGTCTTCCCAGGCTTGCTTGTAAGTGTCACGGTGTATGGTTAAGCAAGTCTAAGGTATGTGATTTTTTTGGTATTTTCACGGTTTTATCTTCTATGCTATGAGGGAGAGAGTTTGAGAAACTAAACTAACTCTAACTAAGGTCCTAGTCTAAATTAACTAGCGTCAACATCCGTTCCCACTTGCTGGACACACCCTAAACTATGCAACTGTGGCTTACCAAACGCTAGCCGTTACTGGGATCGCCACACGTAACGCAAGTGCTCGAAGTGGTCGTACTGAGGCACCTATTTAGCCTATGTGTGATAAGCAGCCGATTCCTTAGCCAGCCGTACACACCCGTGGGTGCTCGTAACTAAGTCGTACTTATCACACGTTCTACCCTAGCAATGAGCAGCCGATTCCTCAACTAGCCGTACACATCGAAACCTGGAGTTACCAAGCGCAGAACCCTGGAATACGCTATTGGGTTACCAAGCATCCAATGCTCGTAATTGAGTCGTACTCATGCACTGCGTCAAGCAGCCAATTCCTTGACTAGCCGTACACGTCCGTAGATGCTCGTAATCAAGTCGTACTTGAATGCACTAGGAAAGCAGTAAATGAAAGAAATAAATAAATCCATGTGCTTCAAGGTTTATCCAATCAAGTTCGTCTTTATTGCCGTACACAACTCGGGTTTAGGTTACAAGTTGCTCGAATAAAGAGCCGTTCACTCTAGGACTCCTACTACGGGCACATGGGGAAAAATTCTAACTCTGGAGTGATCAATCTGCCAGAGCTTCGCTACTTCTAGCTAGGATTGGGAAATAAGGGGAGTGTCGCCTCTTATTTATAGATATGACGGCTGACTGCGATATCGCGTACGCGATATCGCAGGGGATGCGATATTATGGCGGTCACGATATCGTGTACGTGATATCGCGGCCTGTGCAGAACGCGTCTCATCACCTTTCAAACATCCAATAGAATCAATTTCTTCCATCAAACCCTCAAGAAGAATGAAGTTTACAGGGCTCTGATATCGAGTCCCCAATATTGGGTCTGCACTAATATCAAATCCCCAATATCGGGTCACTTCAAAAGCATAAATACATGGGGACTTATTTGGAATTTTCACCATTTCTCATTTACACACAAGGGACATTTTTAAAATTTTCTTCTCTAATCTAAGCTTTGACCTCCTAGTTATCCTAAGCCATAACTTGGCCGATATTGTTTTAATTTTCATGCTTTTCAAACCTTTTTGATCATGGAGTTCTCATTTCAGTCGAGGGGGTGTACTACTGAGAAATTTGAGTCTGAGCCAATTTTTTCAAAAAATTCTAACACCTGGAAGGTATTTTAATGATAATTATGAAGTGAAAGTTGAAATTTCTAAGCAATAATCCAACATATTAATGTCAAAACTCTTAAATAACGTTCTTAAGGAATCATAACCATCAATATGAGCCATATATAAGAATAAATTAGACAACTGTGAAACATTATAAAGAGATTAACACCTATGGGATTACATTCTAAAAATTTTTCAAACTTTGCAATTCTAATAAACTAAGAACTTAATGAAACTACGGGTATGAGTAAGGTATGGAACCATTAAGAGTATATGAGAACACCTTAGTAATTTCATTCCTTGATTGATTGTAGATGGTTCCAAGGAGAGGAGAAGTGCAAGGAGGATCCTCAAAAGGTGCAAGAAAATGGCCAAGAGGGAAAGGTAGAGGTTGAACTAGACTACAAGAACCAGAACATAAGGAGGAAGAAGCCTAATCATTTAAGATTCATCAAGAAACTCCTACTATAGGATAATCGGCCCAAGGACATGTAGAGAAATCACAAGTGTTAAGAAAATGCCTCATGTTGTCACAAGATTGCCTCCAAGCTATTCAGGAGAGATCCATTCTAATCATAGTCATTATGGAGATGAACTTTGGCCCATTCATGGAATTTGTTCCTAAATTTGTAAGGATGCAACTCCAAGCATCACCGCTATGGTTGACATGATCACCGAATGGCAAATGGTACCTTGGAGAGACCTATCAGTTTTGGTACAACAAGGAAAAGGGTACTACTATTAACATTTAAGGAGTCTTAGTACCATTATCGATCAATGAAAGGGCAATTGCAGAAGCTCTTAATATACCCAATGAAGGGGCAAGGGTAGCACATCTGTCCACCTAATCAAATCTTGAAACTAGAAAACTATGGCTAAAAAGGACATATGGCAAAGAAGATAAGGATTATAATGAACTCACTTTGGAAGAAAGAATATACTTCAAAATTGACACCTATCACTTGTGCCTGACCAAAGAACTCAATCAACTATCTACCCATGCGGCTAGGGAAAGTGCAATTTTGATGGTAAAATAGAATGCCAACCTCACATAACTCTACTTTATGGAAATACAAAGATGGTTTGAAGAAAGAAAGGTAGGGAAGCCAACACTTCCATTCCCTTACCTTATTAGGAAGCTATGTAAGTGAGCTAGAATCTTGGGATACACCAATGATGTTCTCAAGAGGTCCCAAAGTGCTCCATATGTTAAATTGCTAAAATTGGCACCACTATGGAAAGACCATGGTGAGGAGCAGGAACAAGAACAAGAACAAGAACAAAAGTAATAACAAAAGAAAAAAAAGTAGCAAGAGCAACAACAATAGTAACAAAAATAAGTTCCACTACCACCACCATAAGATTACCAACCATCTATGAGTCATCTGCAATAGATTGCAAAAACAATCATCTAGGGAATAAGAAAGAAAGGAAATCTTTACATATTTATTAATAGTGTCATTCAATTCACAATTTTAGCTGATCCAACAAGTGGAAAAATCTCATTATAGTTAGGAGAAGAGGCACAATTGTCACAAAAAACCTTTAGGAATGTTGCATTGTTCTAAGTGCTACTAAAGATGAGAGAAGAAGCCACAATAGTGGTAATGTAGAACCAAGATGTAGTAGGAGCAGCAGAGGTGATCATAGATCACATCAAAGAATCTTTCAATGTGCCTGTTGTACTGCTAGCTAATTTTACAAGAATTAGAGATGCAAAAATGTTACTTGGTACCTCGATGACTCCTACTGACCATGAGGATGTGCTCAATAGACTATTGCAAAATGGACAAGTCATGCTTTTGACATCCCTAGTGATGTCACTATAGTGCAATCTAAGCTCATCATTACCAAAGGAAAACTGGTCATGGTAGAAACTAGGGCAGAGCATGTAGAAGAAAAAATTTTGAGATTAGAAGAAGTGTTCGCAGCCCTAACAGCTGAACAAAGAGATACAAATCAATTCATTGCACCTAATTAGATAGAAAAATTCTTAACAAAGCAAATAAATCACTTGATTGAGCAAAATAAACAACTAGCAATTGAGAAGGAAAAAGTGGTATGAAATGCCTCTATAGCTAAAGCACAAATGTACACACATGTTATGGTACTTACCATGGTAAAGGAGGAAAACAAACAACTTGTTATGGATAACATGAGGTTGGACCACTATAGAGAAGTAGAAAAACATCTTGTAAGGGAGCATTCACTAGTTAAGAGAACAACTAGTAAGGGTTAACCAAGACATGAGCCATCTCGTAAGAGAAAATAGAACCCTCTCAATGGAGGAGGTATGTGCTATCTAATAGAAGTTTTCCATTGAAATTAGCACATGGCAAAATGAGGCAAAGAAAAAAAAGAGGCTCAAGGAACACTTCTATGATCAGGTGGGCATGTACAAGCAAATCAATGAGAAATAAATCCAAATGGCCAAGGCTAGAATTAACTCCATTTCAGCACATAATCCTAATTGGTAGCCCATCCTGGATATTATGCCCTTGTCCACCAGGTGGAAGTTAAAAATAAAGACCTAAAAATTGAGAACTTGAAAGAGTACATGGTTTAGCTAACCTCCATTATGCTAACCTGGCCATGTTAACAATAGGAAGGCCCAAAAACAAGCTAGAATAGCAAGTAGCACCCACATATGCTTTACATGAGAAAGAGTTTGTGGATCTTAAAGATGCTTTACAAAAACTCCACGTGGCAAACTCTAAACTAGAAGTAGTAAAGGCTAGCTACCAAGGGAAAAAATATGTAGCATAAAACCTAGCTAGAAGATTATTAGACTACCATGAATTATGAGAGAAGGCTAGAGCATTCGAAGAGGAGAGAAGGCAATTTTCGGCATGGTATGGCAAAAAAAATCATATGTTTCCATAGTTGCCATGCCCATGAGACATGTTGATTCTATCAAACATTGCTTCATTAGCATGGATAGTTTACACTCCCAAAAGAAAAGAGAAGAAACTTTAGGCACTCCTAAACCAGTATAGTTTTCAAAAGCCTAATGACAAGGGAAAGCAACTGATGGAAGAGCCACCACCACTAGGAACTACCTAAACTACATCAAGCTTTACCAAATTTTATTTTTTATTAAATTTATCATGTCATGACTTGTGTCATTTTTGTGAAACACCACTACAACATAAATTGTCTTGTAAATAGCATCATGTAAATCTACCTCCCAATTTTATAAGGAACTCTATCCTCATTTTTTTTAACTAGAGGAAGAGTTTTCAATTAGTCGTGGGGGTATGATAAATCAATTTTTTGTTGACTATGATATCAAGCATATGATATTAGAGCTACAATATCAAATCCTCAATATCAGGGCACAAACTACAATGTGAGATATTCGATATCGCGGATGCATGTGGGCCTATAAATATGAAACTTAGGTGCATGGTCCAACAATAGTTTCATTCCAACCTTAGCGAAATTCTATTAGTTTACTTTATTGATTTTAGTACTTAGCACTTAGCAGTGTATACTCGAAGTGTGATGTTAAGTGATTGAACAAAGTCTTTATTTGAGTGGAATGTACTTGGACATGTTTTATGACTAGAAATAAAGATCGAGATTACTTTGCATCATTGTAGCATCACTTAGATTTCTTATTGTTTGCTTAGAATAATGTTTACTATTTTCACTTAGCTTACTAATTACTATTTTCTTATTATTTACTTTTACATGAAATTTACTCTTTTGGCTGTTAAGAAAAATGGATACAACTAATTCTGAATGTTAAATGTGATTGTTTGATAACCTAGTAGTATTATCACTTGGTTTTCCCAATAGTGGAATACTTGGTAATCCCAACAATGATTACATAAGTCCAAGATGTGTATGGAGGATCAAGAATGGATGTCCATCTTCTAAGATAGATCATATTCATTTATTGTTTACTTAGATTTAGGAACTACTTCATTTACCTTATGTTTCCTAGGAGTAATATGGCCCATACAACATTAGTTATCATACACCTCACTGTGAGTTAAACCATATGCACAAATTTTACTAGCTCATGTGGGAAGACAATGATTACAAACTTAAACTAATTACTAGCATAATCACATTGCCTTGTTCACAGAATTCAACCGAGCTACGTGTGAACACTCGTACTGCTTATGGTTGTTGTTGGATTACTCCACTACTCATCAGTTGGTGAAAGTATTTTTCTAAAGCTAGCAAAAACATTTCAACTACTTCATAAATTTAAAATTGAAACATTGTTGGCAACCAAAAAGCTTGAAAATATTCATATTTTCCTCATCTATTTAATTTAGATATGCAAAAATACACTTAAAATACTTGAATATGAAGTTAGTGTAAATAAAACAATGTACAAATTGGTAGCAATAAAAATATTCATATTTAAGAATTGGAAATAAACTACAATTCTATATAAGCAAAGCATACATCATTATCTTACAAAATATATTGTCCCTTGAATTCTACATGCTTTTAATCACTCACTATGACATCAAAGTAGAAGAATAGAATAACCTTTGATGCCATAAGATAAGTGCAAGAACTTTTCAACAAAATTTTCCAATTCATAAATATTTTTAAGATAAATGCATATGAAATATAGAATAATTATAAGTACACCCCAAGACATATAGCCAACATGTTATTTTAGAACTATGATAGAGGAATATAACAATGCCTCAAAGGATGATACAAATAGGTAACCTCTTGCCTAAGAAAACAATAAATTGATAACCTAGGATAGATGTTTAACATAAATGTATCTCAAACATAACTCAAACTAGTAATCTAGTGCTTGCTTAATATTTATTAAATAATAACATAACTAATATCCAAGGTCTTGGTATATATAACTAAAACTTTGGTTTTAGTTTTACTAATAAATAAATCTCTAATTTCTAAGTCTAACCATCTAAAAAGAAACCTCATCTCCAAAATTCCTTTATAATGTGAAATGCACAAAGAATATTAGTTTATGACTTAATCCTTAATGTATGTCTTTGTCATTCATTTTTTGCATCTTTCTTATGTAAGAGCAAGTGATTCTTAAGAGGTAAGACCCTTTTACAAGTAAAGTTCTCTTTTAAGACTAGGCCCTATCAAGTTGTTAAGACACTTGCTTAAGGAAACCCTAGATTACAAGTTTAATTACACTAAGCAATGATAATTTATAAAAAAAAATTGTAAAAAGACATTAAATGGATTTTGGTAAATGTGATTAAATACATTTAATGTAGTTTAGTGACTTAGTTTTTAGGAACATTAAAAGTAAACTAAACCTTAAAGTATATTGAACTTAATAATAATTTAGAGGTACAAATTTCTCATCTTAAATTAAAGATGAGAAAGAATCCTAAAAATATAGAAACTTTGAAAGAAGAATTTAAAAATATTTAAAAGATAAAATTTTATAATGTTATGCAATATGTCTATGGAGCCTTGATAAAAAAATACTTTTATAAAAAGATAAAGGTAATAAAAAGAATTAAAGGTTTCAAAGACATTCCTCCTTATAAGAAAAAATAAAAATCATCATCATTATAGTCTTTCTCTGAATCGAATGAAAACAACATATGTTCTCCTTCACAAGTAGGCCTTATCAAAAGATTACATAGGGCAAGCTCCTTTACATTCCAAAGGCCTGTTAGATACAACTCACACATTCCACCAGGTAGACCACTGGCAGAATTGATGAGATGATTGGCTATTAGTTCAAAATCACTTAATTGAGGTTTACATCTATTATTATTATTATTATTATTATTAGCTATTAAAAGAAAAATGGTAGTGTATGTCTGTTGCTTAATTTGGATGGATTGGACAAAGTTTTGCAAATTCGTGCTACCAAACAAGAAATGTGCTATCCACCAATACTGATAGCTAAAGGTGTGATGACAAGGAATGAACACCTATCCACAGATACATCAACTAAGTTTGTCCAGCATCTCAATGATTGTGGTAGCCCTTCCAAAGCATTACAATGCATGATCCAAAGGTATTGTAATTACACCAGTTTCCTGGATGACTCTAGCAATGACACCATTGTGTGACATTTCTTAATGATTAGTTTACTTAAGATTCTTAGATCATCAAATGACTTGGGCAATGAAACCATTGAATAGCAGTCTCTCATGGTCAAGCTATGTAACATTGTCAAACCTCCAAAAGTCTTTGGCAAGCATTCCAATGCTTGACATCCCCTAAATTTGAGATATTTCAATCCTTGTAACTAGCCAAAGCTATCTGGAATGATCTTCAAAGATGTGCATTCATGTAGTTTCATAGAAGACAACTATCTAAGCTCTCCCATAGATTCTGGAAGCCTCTGCAATTTTACGCAATGCTGTAGAATAATTTCTTTCAATTTTGATGGAGCCTCCTGTTTAATGGAGGACATTAGATTTTTGTCAAAATGGAATACCACAGACATGGTTATTTTGTTAGAAAGAAATAATGAAAGATTTTCTTTTGGATTTTGACCTAAAATATAGGTCAAATTAAAATATGGTTGCCAAAAAAGTATCACCATCACATTTTCTACATTTTTTATTCTTAGTTATTATCAAATTGCTTTTAACTCATCATTTGTAAACATATATTGTAAAAGTTATTTTGTTTTAATTACTAAATGTTAATTACAATTAACTTAAATAGTTTAAATTATGCATCCTGTATAATACAAATAGTTTAGGATTGACCTAGGTAAATGGTCCAATTTGCAATAGGAGAGAAAACCTATGGCATATACATACTTCAAAAAGCAATTGAAAATGAGCATCACATATTCCTGGGATATCTTTTTCTAAAGGAAAGTTGCAACAAATTGTAAATTATAGTTAATAATTTAAATAACCTTTTGGAAATAGCACCAAGGAAACTTGGTAACCTTATTAAGTGTTTGTTTGCTACTCATACTATGCTAATGTCAATTCTTGCGTGTTACATAGCATATTTCTTTAAAAAAAATTGATATTTTTCATAATGTTAAAACATTGGAAATTGATTATTTTGGTTTCAAATTATCTTAATCAAGAAGTTCAAATAGAAAATATAGAATATATTCAACATGTTTAACTAAAAGTACTACAACAAAAAATATTTTAGCTTTCTCGTACTTTGTATTACTACACAATGCTATTTAATTTTTAGCTTCAAGACAAAATTTTAAAAGTTCGATGTTCTTTTATTTTTCTATAAGTTGATGGATGGATGCATATTATTTTAGCCCTAATTTATCTTTATTTTCTTTATTTTTCTTCTTTTCTATCATGGGAAATGACTTTTCAATGCTCCTAAGTATGACTCCAATCGTTCTATACAAATTCCAAGGCCGTACATGGATATAATGATTAGTTTTTCTGCAATAAAGTATTGATTACGAATTTTCTCCAATAATATCCATTGTTACCAAAGTAGGTTTTGATATTAATTCATCAATTTAAGTCAACATTTTCATCATCAATTATTATTATTATCAACAATTTTAAAAAAATTCAATTTAGATCAAGATTTGCATCTTAACTTTCATAATTTCATCACAATGAAGATCAAAAGTCATCATCTTCTCCTTCATTCAATTCCTGTAAAAAATCAAAGTTAATTGGTTCATGCTACCACCTCAGTATCATCTAAACATCTAGGCAATGTTGATAGTCAAGTCCACTATTAAATCTAAGTTCAAAATTTGTGGAAATCAAGGTTTTTAAGTTCATCGCGACCACACATAATTCATGGTATTTTCAATCAATAAGACCATAACCCATGGTTGGTTTGTGATTAGCTTAGAAAATAAGGTAAAAACACGACGACTCTAGGCCAACTATGCTAAGCCACTACTACTTGTGGTCTACTCATGGAATCCTCAAAACTTTATATATCTTTATTTCTTACAAACCATGACTCATGGTTATCTCGTGGTTAACAAACTACAACTTGTGGTAAATCAAAAATTCATTTTTTTACCAAAAATGTTCACAATCTCAAAGTTCGCATGTCATAAAAAAACCTACACTTTACACCCAGAGAATGGTCTTTATGCACTAGAAGGTTTATCATGGGATTTTATCAAAGAGGGAAAATTTATCTATGTGGGGATTTTAATTCTATCATTAGCTTTGATTAATTCTATGAGGGGATTATCTATTACACCAATAAATATCCAAAAGTAGGTGGCTTCACTTTTGTAGGATGGCAAGTGACTTGATTTTCTTCTTTGTAGCCCAAAGAATGTTGGCAACATTAAATGTTTTGAAATAGGCAGAAAAAGTAATTAAATTTTATCATTAATCTTTATACTTCATTTTATTAATAAATAGAAAATATATTAGATATTCCAAAAGGTAAAATCACTTCAAAACAACTACAAAAATGAAGGAACATTTTCAAAATGAAATTTATAATATTTGAAATCCAAATGTGAGTCTTACAAAAACTCTAATTACAAGTTTTAACAATATTTTCAAAGCCGAAAATGCAAACAAACAACAATGGTTTAATGAATAATGTAAGATAGCTATAATATTATTGAAGACTCAAAAGTTACCAAGAATATCAAGTCATAAAAATTTGATTCAAATTAAGACATGTGAATCCATCAAACAAAGATAAACTAGTTTTCTATAAATGATAAAAAGGAAATAAAATGTTTTTGGAATTTAATTTTGTAGATTTTTTGGATGTAAGAAGATTGGGAATTTTTTTTATTTTATAGATTTTTGGTATCCCAATATATCGGATGATGTGGATGGCCTAAATGAGAAAAACTAAACTTTTTCTAATTTTGTAGTTACAATGTCTTCTCTATCCAAATGATTTTTAGGGTGAATTTAGGCTTGTTGGAAAGCTTGTTCTACAATATATAAGCCTATAAAATTTCAGATCAAATGAAATTTATTTGATGATTCAAATCTATCTCAAAAAGTAATCTTGAATAAAACTATTCAACATCTAGAATATAAATTGATGACTTGCACAATGAATATTTTTGTGATCAAAGAGAGTTATGGAGTGATTAAATACTTGATACAAAGCTCTTTCAAAAATTTACCTACTTGCAAAATTTGGAGTTAATTTAATGGTTGAAGTCTATTACATAAGAGTAGCCTAAAATGTGAGTATTCAATTTCGTAGATTAATGAATCAGTGGATAGGATGAATTAATGATGGATGATGAAAGTTATTAAAGTGGAAACCTTTACAACATAAACTATTTTACTACTGTAGCATCAAATTTCCTTAATGACATCAATTACTTCACTTACAAACATGTTTTACCTACATATTAACAGCCAAATCATGGGGCCATAATAGAATATGATGGGACAATCCAATTTATGAAAAAAAAGGGCTAGAAATTTAAGAGACATGAGAGATTGGGGTTATTCTCTAATTACATCCTCTCATCAATCTTTAGATAAGATAAAAATCAATACGTATTTTTTCTTAATGTAATGAAAAAGTGCAAACTCAACCTTTTTTTCTATCTTGTTTATCTTACTAGACACATGGGACATGCCACACTATCTCTACGAGTTCCTCCTTTAGTGTGGAATGCATGATTTTTGTTATCTTCTTGTCTTGATTATTGAATCTTCTTGATTCCTATACCATGACAAAGGTACTTATTTCTGTAATTTAAAATAGATTTAGTCAATAAATCTACCAATTAATTCTTAGTTTACACATTTTCACGTTTGATGATTCCCTCCTTTACTTCTTATTTGATGAATTAATATTTGATGTCTATGTGCTTTTTTTTCTTATGTAGCACATGTTCATTTGATAATTGGATGGCTACTATGTTATCACAAAATAGTTTAATTGGAACACTAATTGATGAGACGCGGTTTGCGTCAGCCGCGATATCGCGTACGCGATATCGCATCCGACGCGATATCGCATCCCCCGCGATATCGCATCCTTCCCTGCGATATCGCGTACGCGATATCACAGTCAGCCGTCATTTCTATAAATAAGAGGCGGCTCTCCCTTATTCCGGATCCCAATTTTAGTGTAGCAAAGGTCTGGCAGTTTGATCCCTCCAGAGTTAGAATTTTCCCGTGTCTGCCCGCAGTGTGGTGAATGTGATTGTACGGTGTCTTTATTCGAGTGTGCCGTACTTGGACACGCACATGACCGGCAATAAAGATCGAGATTACTTCATCATTGCAGCATTCACTTAGTTTATTTATTGTT
>MNCI01000667.1:448906-460943 GCA_015680685.1 Gnetum montanum | reverse complement strand
AACATCAAGAAAAAAATTCAATGTATATAACTTTTTGTTGGTGATCATTTGGGACTGCCAACGTTTACTTTGGTCTCATGATTGGAATAACAGGAAATGAAGGTGTTCCTTCAAACTTGAGTTTAGGTGTTTGGTGATCTTTGGAAACACCAAGGCCCAAATACCTCCAAATAAACTTAGTTGTAATAGAGCAAACTAAGCATAAATGTGTATTTGTTGTTATGATTATTGAAATGGTTAGGTTTGTGTTAAGTCACTTAGTCTATACAGTCTCTATAGTACATTGCTTAAAATAAATAAAATTTCACGAAAATGCTTAAGCACAACTTTGCAAAAATCTACTTATAGTTTTTCCTAGAGAGAAAAGTCCGCAAGAAAATTAGAAATAGAGCAAGATTTAATGAATTTCAAATGAAAAGAAGAGAGGATGCAGATTTGTGTGGAATCTTAAACATTTAAGCAAGATAAATTTAACATGAGTAAACACTTCGAAATAAAGCAATTCCAATTCAATCCAAGGTGTTATAAATTATCCTAACCCTTTGGCCTCAACAAGAAATTTCATAAAAGAAAGTTCTATTAAACTACCCAGAATGCTTTGTAAAAGTAAAATACAAGCTATTATATGACTAGTTAATAGATGTCAAGAATTGCAAATAATAGAGCTATCAGAAAATTTTTAACAATTTTAAGATTGAACATGCGAAAAACTTTAAAATTAAAGCTATTTCAAGTCAATTCAAAATTGCTCAAGATGCTTTTCAAAGGAAAATATAATCTCTTATAAGTCTAACTAATAGAAGTCTAGAATTGCAAAAAATTAGAGCAATAAGAGCAATTAGAAAATCCCAAAATTAAATGCCAAGTGTAGTACTATCTAGACTATTAACTAAGCAACTAAAAAATGAGAAGAAAAATACCTCATAGGATTTAAACAAAGTAGCTGAATTGATGTAGTAGTTAGGAAGCCATTTTTACAAGTACTCTCCAATATGTCTTCTTAATTCCTCCCAGTTATTCTACCCTTTAATCTCTTTTAATAGCAGCTTTTTGGTAGTTACTAACATCATGGAAAATTCAAATTAGTTACAACCACTACAAGAATTTAGTTAAGGCTACCATAGAAATTAAATGTTATAGTTGCCAAGTGTCCTATTCATATAGGATGTTGAATAATTGTCCTACAAATCCTCTACATTTTGAGCTCCTTTAATGATAACTGCATTCCCTTAAGAGAGCATGTATCATTGAAATTAGTTTTAAAGCTATTTAATTCTAATTACTAAGTAACTTCTTGTAACAACATTCTTTTTAATGATTTGATTCAATTGACCAAGCCTCATGTACTCTTTAATGAGCTAGAATGTGGCCTCATGAATGAGCTCTACATGCTGACGTGGGAGGGTGTTGATGTACAAGTGATGATGTGGCACTATGTTGAGGCGGATGAATTTTATCTTTACAAAATGCCTATGCATGTTAACATAGCATAGTGCTGATGTCATGACGATGTCACTGACATTGTTGTTGTATACACTGATGTGTTTAAGCTTATGTGGTACATCTAGTTTGTAAACAAGAAATTTCACCCTTCAAAATGATTCAAAAATCTGACATGGTAGGAAGCTAAAGTGGCAAAGTCATCATGGCACTAATGACATGGTAGAGCAATCTTATAGGGTTGAATTTCTACTTTACAACTTTGTTCTATGAGTTGATGTGCCATGAAAGTCATGTTGACGTGGAATATGCTGATTTGGCAGAATAGATTCATCCATCTAATAATCACCCTTACAACCTAGCTCTAGAAGCTGATGTGGTAGCTTGCTGACATCATGATGATGTGAAAAAAGCTGACATGGCAATGTTGATATGGTATGATAACTTGGCATCCTATTAACATGTACGAGGTGCTAATGTGGCATATGCTAACTTTTGCAAAAGATGACATGATAGATGAAGCTAAATCCATCTAGATGAAAATGCAATTCCTCTAGTTATCAATGTGGCACTGCTGATGTCATGATGACATGGATATAAGATGATGTGGTAGAGGCCGAAAAACTTATCTAGATAAAAAATGAGCTCAATCTAGATGCTGACATGGTAGCTTGCCATGTGATAGAATGGTCCATAGTAGTGAAAATCATTCTTATGAATAGGCTCATTAGCATGCTGATGTGGATGGGTGCACTCTTATAGCTTAAGTTTGATAAATACATAGCTTTATATTAACATGGAAAGCTTATGTGATGTTGGAAGATCATGATGTGCTTTGTAAGCATCTAAATGGGTGAATCTCATGTAGGTGATAATCCAAAAATGCCCCAAAGCTCTTTATCAAACCAATCCCACTAAGCTTATGAGATGTTTTTACTCCTTATTACTCATAATATTACAACTTAGAATTTTCATCATTTATCTAAAGTTTCCATACCAGAGCTTGATCAAAATATCTTGTGAGAACAACATATTTACACTATGTTATTCTTTAAGCCATTGCGATCATAACACTCCTAATAAGCTAGATACATTGATAATGGTTTATGAATCTTCCTTTCCTTTTGTTTTTAGAGCTCAAATATCTTTCCTAAGCCTTATCTACCTTCATAATCCTATATCCTTATTATATGGAGCTAATGGTGGAACCAAAAGTGAAATAAACTATAGATAATGGGAGTGTTAGGTTTAAAGTGAGTGCAATGAAGCTTGTTTCTTATAGGGTTTCCATGGCCAAAATAGTTTCTACTTCTAATAGGCTTATCATAGCTCATCTTGTTCATTTTGCAATTTTAGGACTTTAATTAAATAGTAGCTTATGTGCTAGAGCCAAAAAGGAATTGGAAAAGAATTTTTTGCTTTAAAGTAATACTTTAAGCTTATTTGTTCAACAGGATTTTATAATCTACAAAAACTATTATTCCAAAGATCTTTTTAAGCTTATTGCATAGGCATATGGAAATACTTCAAGGAACATAAACCATTATTTAATCTTTAATACCTCCATAGCTCTTTAGCTTAGAAACCCTCTCTTCTTTTAGCATCAAATCTCCTTTCATTCTTAAGCTCTTCTTTCTTTTTGGTAATAATTTACTTCCAACACTACAACCTTATAAAGTCTGCTCTATGAAATAGCCAGAAATGTACCAACACTTATATGAAGAAATGTTTAAATGGGGAGATCCATTAGTAGAATGTCATTTAGAAGAAGTTAAATTTAACTTTGCAAGTTAGGTTAGAAAAGGAATGGTGCATCAATAAAGTAGTTGTGTTTTTTTTTTTTAAGATACAAAAAACTGCCTAAATAATTTTATTATAATCAACGACATTTTTACCAAGGTATTGGACACTATTCTAGAATCTATGCTTAGAAGATGGACTCAGGATACCTAAGACCATTTCAGCACTTTAAAATATTTTATTGAGAGAGTAAGAAATTCACATGAGAAAATATTTATCTCATTTGTAGATTCATTTAAGGTCTATGATTCAGTAGTTAAAGGTAAGTTATGGAGGCACTTGAAAAATTTAGAAGTATCCAACATGCTATTATCTACCTTCCAAAAACTTTACAAAGAGGTATGGATTCAATTTCCAAATGACTAAGAAATAATTTTATTTAATAGTTTTGTTTGTGTAAAACAAGGATGTCCTCTTTGTCCTACTTTATTTTGGCTTTCCATTGATAAACTTGAAGAGTATATGTATAAAATACTAGGTCAATTTATAATTACAACTGAAAACAACCATGTCAAACTCTTACTTTATGCTAATGTTGTCTTAATTTTAAATTCAATGAAAAGATTACAACAAATGCTTAATACTCTTAATATCTTTTATGAGAATTCAAGAATGAAAGTTAATGTCCATAAGATCAAAATTATAATTTGTGGCTTATGTAATAAGATATATAATTTTACTAAATGAAATGAACACATAGACATAACTTCTTATTACAAATATCTTAGCCTTGAATGCTCCTATAATTACAATTGGGATTAATCCATTACGCAAAGAGTTGAAAGTGATATAAAGTATCATTTTTTTAAATAAAATGTAAAAAGGAATCTATTCTATCTTAGGATATTCAAAAATAACTCTATCATATCATTGCTCAACAAGCTATTCTTTAGGAGTGCGTTGTATGGGGTTTGGTCTCACAGATAAATATTCGAAATGAATAGAATAAATTTTTAAGCTTTTTTTTTTTCAATAAATTCAAAGTGAAAAGATAGACACAAGATGTTATTATGTTTCTTAAAGTAGAAATGATGCTTTTAGAAGTTAACCATTTGTTAGTTTATAACCTACACTCATGATCTTTTAAAGTATCAATGCATAATTACTTTTAAAAAGTAATGATAGAAACTCAAGATAAAAAATAGCTTCATGGAGAAGCTCTATGGCTTAATAAATAGAATCTTCAAAGTGCATTCTTTATTTTAATCCTAAGCAAGTTTGAAAATTAGTGAAATAAGTAGTATTTTAAAACTTCTAGAAACTCACGAAGAAAAAAACATTTTTATTTGACTAATATTAAGGAAAGTCTTAATTCAAATGTAAAAACTATTTATCTATTTCTATTCCTCATCATTTTTGATGCACAACTAGTAAAGAACAAACACAATATCATCATCTAAGAGTTAAAATAAGCATAAGGATTACAATTTCTCATGAAGAATGAATATGCCAACTACACAATACAAATATCCTTGAAGATGAATGCCACATTTTACTGCAATGTCATACATTTAAGCACATGAGAAAATGATGGGATATAATAGTTGCAAATTTGGTTAATTTGTTCCATATGTTACAAATAACACTTTCTAATTTTCTTAATAATATTTTTAAAACTCATAACATATATGTTTCTACTATCTAACATATCTAGAGGGTCTATGAATGTAATAAAATTTTAATTTTAATTTTAGTTATTATAATCAATCCTTAATTATGACCTCATGCTATTTTATGTTGATGGTTATTAACTTAGATTTATAATTCTTGCTGAGATTTAAAATTGTTAACATATGGCTTAATGATAAATTTTTTTCCTTCTTGTTTTTTGTATGTTTCAAAGTCCATGTGGTTAGAAGTTATAGTTGTTGTCAAAAAATAGTTAGACAAAGTGAAGTTTAGGTAATAAAGCTCAAAAATATATGGATAAAATTCACATGATGGAGTTAAACTTCTCTCCCCAACTATAAATAGAGGTCATGAGCCTCCATATAGCACATAAGTTAGAGTAATAAAGAGTGAATGATCATGAGTGGGTTCAAGTTGTTTTATCTTATATCTTGCTCCATTCTCAATCAGTATGAAGTACTCTAGATCAATGAAGCTCTTAACAATCCCCCATTTTCAAGCACTCTTAATTTGATTCTAATACTAAAATTTCTCAAAAACTTCTCACAATCCTCTAACAAATTATCTCATAATTACAATTCTTAGTCTCTCATACTATCCTCAATCTGATAGCTCTTACATTTCTCTCATCATGTTCAATCTATCTCTAGCAATAAGTAACATATCCTAATTGCTTAAATTTATTTCCAATAATATGCTAGGAATCAATAAAATTTATATGTTTTTGCTTAACTCCAACAAAATTATTAAGAGTAATAAAAAAATTTACATAATATGGAATAATAATTTGATAGCTTACATGGTTGAATAGTTCTTCACATACATGGATACTATTTTTAAGCTCCCAAGTAAACATTTCTTAATTATATGTGCCTTCAAGAAAGATTATATTATTAATATTTCACATCTTTTTCTTCAAAAACTATCAAGAAAGGATCCATTGAGACAAATTTTCCTTAGTCTTTGAAGGATCATTGTCAAGCTGGTATCTAATTCACTATTGGGGAACCATCTACTACCTCTGCAATCATCTTTAATTTATCATCTAGGTGGGAAATGAGGAGTAGTCAGGTATTCCAACACTCCACCATACAATTCACAAGTGTACATGTGCAACCTAATCGTAATTTTTGAATGGCCAATGTAAATTCATTAGCAGTTGAGGTTCAGTTCACGATCATTATCTTCTCACTTTGAGTTAGTGAAGTTCAAGCTATATGGTTATGATAGATTGATATTATTGGCTCAAACTAAGACTAAGTGTGAACATGATTGAAATAGAGTAATAGAATCTAAGTCTAAGTGTAATGCAAGTAAAGAGACTATTCTAGCCTACAAGCAATAAGTATTTATTCTTGGTTTACCATTCACATCTTGGGCTTTTGCAACCGTCACTAGGGTTACCAAGTGTTATGCCACTGGGCAAACCAAGCAATAATACTATTGGGTTTACCAAAGAACAATGGGAAAGTAAAATACTTAGAAGCTATAAACAACTTAAGAAAAATAAACATGTTGAAAGATAGTAATTATGCTATGTAGAAATGAACTAAGTAAGAATGAACTAATTAAAAGTAAAGTAAGCTAAGTAGAATTCTGTAATGGTAGAAAAAAATCTCAATATTTATTTTTGGCCATGAACTATGCCCAAGAATAATTCACTCGAACAAAGATTCCATACAATTATTTAACAAGACATTACAGACATTCAATAAATTACTAAGTACAAAATCATGGAAATAGACTACAAGAATTTATTGAAGTGTTGAACCAAAGTTCTTCATTTGACATGATGGTGGATTGGTATTTATAGTGGAGACCAAGCCCCACTACATCATATCTATGATGACGTAAACAAGGCTACGATATCGTAGATATGATATCGCATTGAAGACTTAAATGATTTTATCATACCCCCACAACTAGGTAAAGACTTATCCTCAAGTTAAAAAAAATGAAGGATAGAGTTTCTTACGAAATTTGTGGGGTTGTATACCGACTTTAATACTATGATTTATTTACATTACTGACTCTACTATGAATGCTACATTATGGTTTGAGTGATGTTTACAAAATTATGATGCATTGCATGATAGATACATATGACAACAAAATAACAATAAAAATTCAGAGCTCAATGGAGCTTTTAAGTTCTTGGTGGTGATGGCTCCTTCAGTGATCTCTTTCCTTGGACATTAGGCTTTTGAAATTAATAGTAGTTAAGTAATGCCCAAAGTTTCTCCTCTTCTGATATGGGATCATGGATCATCCAAGTGAATTTGATGATGTTTGTTAGAGTCGGTACTTTCCATGGGCAAGGCAATTGTGAAAATTTCCTATTTTCTTTCACATATCACGTCACAAACTGTCATCATTCCTCCTTAAATGCTCTCGTTATCTTTCTCAATTTTTGATAGTCGATCATTTTGCGAGCTAGATTTGTTGCAACATCCTTTTGATCTTGGTAGCTAGCATTAACTACTTGAAATTCAAAGTTTGCAATGTGTATCTTTTGATGGGTGTCCTTCCTATATGAAAAATATTTCTTATATAGTGCATAAACTATGGTCACTTGCTACTGCAGTTCATTTCTAGGTCTACATGTTATAAGCATAACTAGATTAGCATAATGGAGATTTGCTAATCCCATGTATTCTATGAGATCTTCAATTTGCAGGTCTTTGTTCTTAATGTCATCTTGATGGATGTGGGCAAGATCATTAAAGATTGGCTGCCAATCAGGTGTCTGCATTGTGATGATATTGATTTTGGGCTTAGCCATCTAAATTTCTTTTTCATTGATCTATTTATACATACCCAATTTGTCTTTAAAATGCTATTTTATTCTTTCATGCTTTTTGGCCTCTTTTTGCCATGCATTAATCTCAATAGCTTATCTTTTGTGGATTGTGTGAACTTTCTTCATTGATAGGATTTTATTTTCCTTGGCCAATTTTTTCATATCCTAGTTGGCTCTTGCAAACTACCCTCTAAGCTGATTGATGCTCTCTTCAAGGGCATTCTTCTATTTTTCAATATCAATCAACCTTATGTTCTCTACAGAAATCTTCTTTTTTTCTTCCTCTAAGGTAATTAGGGCCTTTCCATGGGCATACGTTTGCACATTATTTATTGAAACATTCTACGTTGCTTTCTCCTTCTCCATTTCCACTTGAATATTTCTAGATATTAGTTAGGCTACTTGTTTAATTCTAAATTTGTCTAGTTGGTCTAACAATAAGTATTAGGTAGGGTCTTGCTTCTATGCTCCTAATGCTACTAATTCATCTTGCAACCTTTGCACCTCATTCTTTACATGTGTAGCCCTAGTTTCAGCCATTACTAGCTTGCCCTTTATTTAAATAAGCTTAGACTATACAACAATGATATCGCTAGGGCTATCAAAAAGATTCTACATTACTTATTCTATCTACAGTAGTTGATCTAAGATATCCTCATGTTCTTGCAAGGCCATGGAGGTTCCATCTATTGTTTTAACATATTTGGTTCCAATCAGATCTACTAGAAACACAATGAGAACATTGAAAGATTCCTTGATAAGATCAGTAATAACTTCTACTACTCCTATAGCATCTTGGTGTTGCATAATCATAACTATGGTGCCTTCTCCTATTTCTAGCATAATGAGAAAGGATGCAACATTCCCTAATATTTTTTGTGTCCAATTCTTATCTTTTCTTACCTATAATGATATTTGACCGCTAATAGGTCCTATTGATATTGTAGGCCTTATAGGATTGTCTCTGACTTGGTACATGCTTGAGACTTCTATGTTTCTCCAGCTAATGATTTCTACAATCTACTATAAATGGCTCATAGAAGGTTTGTAATCCCATTATGCTAGTGAAGCACTTGATCTTAGTCTATCACTAGCTAGTGTTGACCCACTAGGTCTTACTTGTTCTTATCCTATAGCTGGAATGTTTACAATTGGTGTGGATCTTGCAGCTCCTTTAATGCCTACTGGCTTCTCCAATTGATCATTCTTAGGAGGCACTATCTTTGACATCTTGACATAGGATGCATTCTAGGCTTTGCGTAGGACATCATTAGTATAGCCCAAAATTCCAACTTTCTTGCATAATCTTCTTATGAGGAAATGGAATGACAAAGTGAGTTTCCCTGCCTTCTTCTCTTCAAACCTTTTTTGAATTTATAGAAAGAGTAGATGAGCCATGTTTGCTTGAATATTTCCAATAAGGATGATGCTTCCTCTTACAACATTGGTGAAAATCCTATTTAATCTTTTGGTGGAAAAAATATGGTAAGTTCCAATCTTGAAATATATCTCCTATTTAGTGCATAATCCACTATATTCTTTTTTAATTTTAATTTTTTGCTATTTTGTAAGCCCTTTATAACCACAAGTTCTTTGCATTAGTGTTGGATCTTATGGAGATTTGTGCAATGTTTGTTCCGACATTTGGAATGTTTAGTGCCTTTGTAATTACTTCCACTAAATAGGGCACTGTGAATCTATTGATTTTGACTATGGAATCATCTTGTTTATTTTTCCAAAATTGATAAACTTTCCCTAAATACCATTCATCACTACATGATAATGTTGGCCAAAGAAGAGAGGCTTAAAGTTGCTCTTGAATGTTGGTAGGTGCAAATTCCATAAATAGTCTAAAGTTAAATTCTACAATGACCATGGACATGATAAAATTATTGCTCTCATTTGATAGCTTGGAGGCACTCATTTGATAGCGTGAGATGCTATCCTTACTCTTAACTTAGTGATGCTTCAGCTTCAACTTGTATTTAATGCTCTATCGTAAGTGTTTGTTGATGAATGCTGAAGGATTGAACCTCTTGCTTAGCCTGTGAAGTCTAATCTCCAGCTTGTTTCCTTCTTATGGGTCTTTTATTCCTTTTTTGTAAGGGTCCTTCAGCTGTGGATCTTTTAGGAGCCATTTGTAATTATAAAGGATTCATTCAAGATTACCCAAGGATTTCAAATAAGTTCCTAATGATTCATAATCCTCTTAAAGAGTCTTAGATTCAATCAAAATTTATTCTTATTATTACTTTTTGGCTCTTATTGTGATTGCAAAGATAGAAAAATTTCAAAAAGAAACCCTTAACTATTGTATTTTCTAGTGTATCATGAACAAGTTAGTACCTTGTAACCTCTCACAATGGTTATTTCTTTATTTGCGTATATTGGAATGGTCATTTGGGAAAAATATTTAAGTTTACTTGGTTATTAGGTTAAAATATGAATAGTTATTATAGTTCCTACCCTTGATATATTCTTCTAGGTGTTAAAAAAATTTTGCTCAAATCACACAACTATGCATAGTGTTCTCCCCCATGACTAAGTTGATCGCTTATGGGACACGATATCGCATGGGCCGCAATATCGTGTACGTGATATCACGTCTTCCCCTACGATATCGCGTATGCGATATCGCAGTGCACCGCAATGTCTATAAATAAGAGGCGACTCTCCCTTGTTTAGGCATAGATAGAATAAGAGTAGCAAAGATTTGGCAGTTTGATCCCTCCAGAGATAGATTATTTTCCAGTGTCTGCCCGTGGTGTGGTGAATGTAATTGTACGACATCCTTTATTCAAGTGTGACGTACTTGTACATGCACATGACCGGCAATAAAGATCAAGATTACTTCATCATTGTAGCATTCACTTTGTTATTTATTTATTTATTTAATTGTTATTTATTGCTTTCCTAATTAGTTTCTCTCACCCTTATCTCCTAGAACACGGAATAAGTACGACTTGATTATGAGCATTTAAGTGTGATTACTTGGTAGCCTAGTGGCGTACCTGGGAT
Organism: Gnetum montanum; assembly: GCA_015680685.1. Classification (NCBI taxonomy): domain Eukaryota; kingdom Viridiplantae; phylum Streptophyta; class Gnetopsida; order Gnetales; family Gnetaceae; genus Gnetum; species Gnetum montanum. The sequence continues at coordinate 450,256 of MNCI01000667.1, read as the reverse complement.
CTGCACTTGGTAATCCTAGTGGTAGTCATGCACGAAGTCCAAGATATGTACAGATAATCAAGGAATGGATGCTCATCACACTTAGGCTAGATTAGATTCTCTTACCCTTTTCCTCCTAGCTTAGCTTAGTTAATATTATCTTCCATTGCCTCAAGAGTATCATTAGATTAGGAACACATCATACACCTCACACTAGACTAAACCATACGTGACAAATATAATACTAGTCCAGGTGGGAAGATAGCGAACTGTGACCTAAGGATAACTGTCTAGGTGCCACAACTAGTCCATCTATGGATTTCGACCGAATCTCACATGAAAACGCTCGTATTCATATGGTTGAGTGTAGGGGTACCTCACCACTCATCATAGGCTCCGTTGCCGGGGACAGTGCTAGTTATCTAGATTAGTTATATCATACAAGGTCGTTGTATAGGACTTAACGATATATCTCTTAGGAAGAAGAAATAATTAAAAAAGTTACATAAATTCACACACAACAATGCCTCTTCTACAAGACCACGACAATGCCACATCTAGTGAGGCAGTTCATTGGAGAACCAACGAATTAGATGACAATGAAGATTGGAGTACACAACCTGAAGTGGGGGTTTCTTATAAACATGAATGAAGGAAACGTCATCCCAACACATGAAAGCATAACTTACTTGATGATGATGAGCCCCCACTGGCCACTGCAAGCCTAACACAAATACAATAGGTCGTTCGAATCTCACATAGGCATCGTAAAGAGAGCCATCTACCCAGGCTCGATTTAAATAACTTTCCTACATTTTCAGGAGTCTATGACTTAGATCTGCATCAACATTTACAAGCCTTCTACGATGCCTACACATGGAATAATATTGATAATGGGTGGCAAAAACTTAAGCTCTTCCCTATGACACTCATTGACCAAGCAAAATTATGGTACAAATCATTAAAACAAAATTCAATACGACGCTGGTCAACAATGGTAGAAGTCTTTAACGAAAAATATCAAACCTACACAAGAGTGTCAGCCTTGAGGAAACAAATCCAAGGATGGAAACAAGGAAAACATAAACCCTTGGACATGGCCTTAGAAAGATACTATGCACTACTAAAAAACTGCCTAGGCCATGGGTTTTCCGAGGAAAGGCTAATGTATCATATCATTGGTGGGCTACGTAATGAAACAAGAGAGACCTTAGGAATGTATGCCCAAGGCCAATTATACGAACTACGAACATCAAGTCCAAGAGCTTATTAAGCGGGTAGCAAAAGAAGAAGGAGAAATTGCTTGATGGGAGAGTGTTGAAAAACATTAACGGAACCAAAATTTTAACTCAACAAAGGTCCATGATCATA
>MNCI01000667.1:423405-448755 GCA_015680685.1 Gnetum montanum | reverse complement strand
GAGCATTGGGGAAATATGCTACATCCAGAGTTTGTATAGAGATACTGTGTTCGATCACAGTGGCAACAATCCCAGTCATGGGGGAAACCACCACTAGACTGGAAACGTCCTTCATATCATCTAAATCCAAATGCTTATCTTGTTCAACATCCTATTTCTCCAACTGGGCCAACATACTTTATCTCACCACACTACTATTCTCCACAATACTATCAACCCATGCCTCCAACACAACCACCACCTTGTGCACCTTATATTCCTCCTAACTTTCAACATTCTTATCCTTTCCCTCCTTCTACAGTGCCACCAACTGTTCCTAAGGTGCCTGCACCACAACAACAACCCATGAACAACACTTGTGCTACTGCTACTAACAGTAGTGAAAAGCCTCCTCAACATCAAAAGCATCCTTTCTTTAAACATTGCCATAAGAAGGGACAACACAATTCTGAGGCCACTGCATCCTCCAGCTCAACACAAGTCCCACACTGTGGTGCACCCTTACCTTTGAACCGAATGCCTCATGTTACTTCATCAAGGCCACCAACTAACACTCCAACAACCATGCGGCCCAATGAACACAACCATGGGAGGCATCATCCCAATCCTTGCATACCATCTAATGGTCCTAAACATCATAGTGGGTCAACTCGTTATTCGGGAACTACATCGTACAAATTTCCCCACTATGCTTATTGTAACCAAGTGTGTGAACCCCAATGGGATAAGTATGGACCAGTTACAATATTTCTAGTATGCAAGGATCCTCATATTCCATTTATTAATTCTTGCCATGCTCAACCAATTAGTTATGGGGGATATCCCCCATTCCAATAACAAGCAGGATTACTAACTTTTTATTTTTCTTTAATTTTTCAATTTTTTGTTTTCTAGTTTTTCAATTTTCAACTTTTTGTTTTATCTTTTTGTGTTTTTGTCTTTTTACGTATTTGTAAGTAATCTCATCTATGAATAAAACACTCATGTGGATCATTGGTTGAGGTGTGTTCTATGTTATTAAGTCATGAGTGATCAATTATTTGGACAGTGAGCCCATTACACCCACTCATCCATTCTACAAATAAGAGGTTCTGTTCGAGGGTGCAGTGACATTCTTGACATTTTTGAAACTTAAAATTAATTTTGTGTTCATTATACCCAGAATGAAGAAGGATGGACCAAGAGGGAATGATTAGGGTGTGACATCAAGGGGATTTGTGGATTCTCTTTGGTGATGACTGTGGGTGTTATCATGCAACATGGTCATACTAAGATCCTTGTAGATCTAATGAAAAATGGGAGTAAGAGTAATCAAATAGGCACTCAAAATCAAACGTTGTTCTAGGGGGTCCCACTGGAAAGACATGCATCCATGCCTGAAGGTTGGCGACTTTTCTAGATTTAGTTTCAAAAAAAAAGAGAAGAAAAGAAAAGAAGAAAAAAAAGTGCCATAAAATAATAATCACTCCTCCCTTGAATAAAATGCCAAGTGATCGTACGCCTTGTTGTTATGGTACTCTCATAGTTGTTCATCATGGGATGAAACAAGGTGATGTCACTGCTTAGAGGAATGTACTTGGTCTTGATCTTGGAATGATGGGTTAATGACACTTTAATCATGCTTTACACGTAGGATTCACTGTGTCCTGGGTCAGTTACCTCATGTCCCAATCTCTACGATCCCTTTCTATCGTTCGTCTCATCTCACTGTTCGTGTAATTGTAGCTCGTGTCCCATGTAGCATAGAATTTTCATCTCATTCCGGTGATATTTACATGTGTGTGTTTTGTGGAGTTAGTGCGAACTAAATTTAACCCTTCTAGTGCCCATGGACATTTTAAGTGTGGTTACACAAGGGCAATATAGGTTGGAACCTACTTTGGGGAGGACACACTTGTGTAATTTCTTGTAATCTTCACTTATGATATAGCTCATACACACCATTTCTCACCCTCAGATTATTTTTCCTAAAATTCTTTCCCTACTATTACCCTTTGAATTTCAACGTTCCCATCACATAACCTTTTTCTTACCACCCAAGGTTTTATCAATCAATTACACTCACAAAAACCATTTAATTACCGAAGAACCCCTTCCTAATAGCCCAATGTCCTAAGTTACATTGTTTAATTTCAAAGAAATATTAAAAATTCGGTACATTCTCTAAGTGCCCTAACTTCGATGAAAATATATATACATGACCCCCTTGTGCTAATCAACATCATTTGCAACTGTTCATGCAGGGGAAGTTTTTCAAATTTCTCTCTATGACTTGCAATTGCGCGTCCCTTGCTTTCATATCCATAACTCGCTCACTAGTACTCCAATTTTCATTCCGTTTGAACCTACTTGAACCCGGAGTGTTTAGCTTAGTCGTGGGGGAGGGGCACACACCGAATAACACATAATGTTTTCAAATTTTTTTGAAATTCTTCATCACCCAAAGGACATATTTAAGGATAATTAGTTGTAAAATTAAGAATAGAATGTGTCAAAAATAATTTCATCCCCTTAGCTATACCAAAAAATTAAATTTGGAAACCATCTAAGCAAAGAGGACTCAACATTATAATATTTTGGGGACATGTTCTTCCAATAATTAACATAACAAGGAAATAAAGTAAATCTATTAAGGCAAGCAGTAAGGTATAACCTAACTTGGGTAACAACCTTACTAACGATTGGCCCTGTGTGATTGCAGATGGCCCCGAAACGTTGACAACAGGAATGTCCTGCTCAAGGTGTGATCAAATGACCTAGTAGAGGTGAAGTACAAGTTCCTGCCAAAAAACATGCAGAGCAAGAGGAAAAATCATTTAGTATCCACCAAGAAGACCCTTCTGCTGTATAATCAAGTCCTACCCTATCTAAAAGCAGTGCCTGGTACTTAGGGGAAACGTACCAATTTTGGCACAATAAAAAAGAAGGCACCATAGTTAACAATTGTGGTGTGACTGTTAATTTCTCTATTCAAGCCATTTTAGAAATATTAAACCTTCTGAATACAAGGCCAAAGGTTGCTCAGAACCAGCTGGACACTTTCAGAACCAAGAAACTTAATAAACTATTGACAGAGAATAAAAGGGTGGCGGAAGAAAAAGAGAAGGCTGACTAGGATGCCTCTATGGCACAAGCGCAAACTTACACGCATGCCAAGGCATTCAAGGCCTTACAAGAGGAGAAAATCTAGGTCATACTTTAATGCCATAAAATCCCAAGACCTGGAGTGCAAGAAAAGGGAAAGACACCTATGGAGGAGCCACCGCCACCAGGAACTACATGAGTTCCAAATTTTTTTGTTGTAGTATATTTTATGTGTTTTGTTTTCTTCCCACACTACAGCATTGTCCCATTTCTTTTTCCATCAATAATCCCATACCTATCCACTATGTAATCACTGTAACTCGAGGATAAGTTTTTATTCAGTCGTGGGGGTATGATGGGATGCGATATCGCATGGGCTACGATATCGCATCCATCGCGATATCCAATCCCCTGCGATATCGCGTACGCAATATCATGTCTTCCCCTGCGATATCGCGTATGCGATATTACAGTGTGCCGTAATGTCTATAAATAAGAGGCGGCTCTCCCTTGTTTAGGCATAGATAGAATAAGAGTAGCAAAGCTTTGGCAATTTGATCCCTCCAGAGATAGATTATTTTCCAGTGTCTGCCCACAGTGTGGTGAATGTAATTGTACGGCATCCTTTATTCGAGTGTGACATACTTGAACACACACATGACCAACAATAAAGATCGAGATTACTTCATCATTGTAGCATTCACTTTGTTATTTATTTATTTAATTAATTGTTATTTATTTCTTTCCTAATTAGTTTCTCTCACCCTTATCTCCTAGAATGCGGAATGAGTACAAGTTGATTACGAGCATTTAAGTGTGATTACTTGGTAGCCTAGTGGCGTACCTGGGATCTGTGCTTGGTAATCCTAGTGGTAGTCATGCACGAAGTCCAAGATGTGTACGGATAATCAAGGAACAGATGCTCATCGTACTTAGGCTAGATTAGATTCTCTTACCCTTTTCCTCCTAGGTTAGCTTAGTTAATATTATCTTCCATTGCCTCAAGAGTAGCATTAGATTAGGAACACATCATACACCTCACTCTGGACTAAACCATACGTGAAAAATATAATACTAGTCCAGGTGGGAAGACAGCGAACTGCGAACTAAGGAAAACTGTCTAGGTGCCACAATTAGTCCGTTTGCGGAGTTCGACCAGATCACGCGTGAAAACGCTCGTATTCGTATGGTTGAGTGTAGGGGTACCTCCCCAATCATCAATCGCTCCATGATCAAGAGGATTCAAGAATTATGTAAATCGGAGCTATGATGAATGAGTTATGAAGCTTAAAGTTTTTGTTGCTAAAGGGTTAGGAAAATGGCATGAACTCCCTATACATCAAATGAGAAGAATGAAAAATTTCTAACTCCTCATGCATATATATAGATTTTTGTGGTAGCAACATTGTAGATATGAAATTGTAGCTATGACGTATTGTAGATACAACATCATTACCAAAAAATTTGAGATTTTGAAAAATTTATAAAAGAAAAATTGAGTGAAATGAATAGTCTGAAAGATGTAGAAGTGGTTTAAAGGATTATTGAGTAAGGATTATGCTCAAAATATGAGAATTTATGATTAAAAGTGTATGAAAGAAGGAATGTTAGGCAAATTAAGTTGATTAGGTTTATTGGAAATGGTTTGTAGGAATTGTAACAAGTATGATAAAATATGAGTATGCACAAAAGTGAAAATGATGTTTAAGTATTTTAGAAGCACAAAATGATGTGGAATAGGTCATCAAGTATGAAGCACAAGAGTTATATAAGTGGGTCCTCCCCAAAGCAATCTTCAGCCCTTAGTGCCCTTATATAACCACACCTATAAGTGTCCATAGGCACTCAAGGAGTTGAATGTAAAATATACCTATCTTCCAAAACACACATGTTAGTATCACCTGAATGAGAAAGTAATACTATATTATACAAAACCATTCAAGTATGGTTATATGTAATAGTGAGATGAAATGGAAGTAGCAAGGATTACAAAAACTAGGATATGAGGTGTCTTCCCATAGGCATAATGAGTTCTGTGTGTAATATATGGTTAAAGTAATCATTAATCCTTCCATCCAAGATTCAAACCAAGTCCATACTACTTACCAATGACATCGCATTGTATCATCTCAACACTAATAGCCACAAAAGTACCACAACTACAAGAAGTATTACCACTTGGCAAAGAAGTTCAAAGAAGTAGTTTTGTTAATAGCACACTTTATTTTTAAAAAAAGAAGACTTGGCCATTGAACACATGAGTGCCTTCAGGCATGTGTAACACGTCTTTATGGTCCCATAACCAATGTGTGTCCAAGAAACTTTGAAATTTCTAAGTGGAACCCCTAGAAATTTTTATTCTATGCATTTATTATGTTATTATTATGTCAACTGTACCAGAGGACTACCTTCACGCATGGGTAACATGTCTTTCAAGTGACATAGCAAGACGCTACGTATTTAGACATACTTCCATTTTTTGTTAGAACATAAGTAAATAATACAACTCAACAATAGGATAAAAACTTATAGTAGTAGCTTTAGAGAATCCACAAATTTCTTTGATGTCCTACCCTTTTCATTCCTACTTGGTTCTTCACTTTTCTATCTAGGCATAATGATCAAAAATTTATTTTAGTTTTATTGTAAAAATAATATGATTATGTTTATGGTAATAACCTTTTATTATTGGAAATAAGTGGATGAATTATGTGGTCTCATTGTATATAGAATCAGTCTTCAATGATTTGATAATATAGGATCAAATTCACATTATTGGAACTACATCTTATTTTATTCCTTTGCACTTTATTAGAAAAACCAAAAAAAATATGTACAACAAAGATGATGAAAAATTATAAGAATAGAAAATGTAGAAAAATATTTTAAAATTAAAATTGATCAAAAAAATAGAAAGAGTATATAAGAATGGAAAAGTTATGAAAGAATGTAAAAGTTAGTAAGAAAAGTAAAAAAGGTAAAAAGTAGAAAAATGTCAGAAGAAAAACTTTGTGCCTAAGTGTCAAATGTGACACCCTGTGACTATTATGAGAAGTGGATAACTAGAAGATGGAACAAGTGGTAAATTTCTTGGTAGATAGGGTAGAGTCCTTGAAAGAGGAAGGAAAGTCATTGTATGGCTTGCCTGTTGAATATTAATAAGATTTAGCTTCTGTGGGGTTGTTGGGTGATAGATCTACATAGAGCCAAGTTAGTATATAGCATGGACTATGTAGGATCCTTCCCATAAGGTTTAGAACTTAGCCTTTTGCAGGACATGACTAGGATTATACTAGAGAACTTTATTGCCTAACTTGATTGACACTTGTCTTATTTTGACATCATGCCTATATTTAGAGTACTTTTTATGAATTTCATTACTCATTTGAGCTACCAATCAGTTTTCATTGAAAAGATTAAAATTCATGAGGTGTTCTTTTTGAGCTAAACTTAGTTCAAGGTTAAGTATATTGGCAGTAGAAAGGGTATTGAGTTCTACTTGGATTGGTAACATAAGTAGTTTATTGTAAACTAACTCATACAGGGTATACCCTATAGGAAGTTTCCAAGTGGATCTATATGCTCATAAAGCATCATTAAGTTTAGTGTTCCAATCCTTCCTGTAACAACTAACTATTCTAGTTAATATTCTTGTTATTTCGTAGGTAGTCACTTGTATTTGATAATTTACTTAGGGATGATATGATGTAGTTAGTTTATGGTTAGCCCCAAGTTTTTGCATTAGCTTCTTAAATATAGCTTCTATGAACTGAGTTCCATTGTTCAATATGAGCATGCCTGGTACTCCAAATCTATTCACCACATGTTAAAAGAATTTAGTAGTTGTTTTGGCTATGTAATCTGTGACTGCAACTACTTTTGCCCACTTTGTGCAATAATCAACTATTACTATAATGTAGGACATTCCATTTGACATTGTTGTGATGGGATCTATGAAGTCAATTCCCCAAATGTTGAAAGGTTCTAATGGTTGTATCTACTATTATGGTCTTTCATTTCTATCTATTTGTCCTCATCTCTTTGGCATCTTTTATAAGATTGTGCAAACTAGTGTGAATTCCTAAATATGGTAGGCCAAAAATAACTTGCCATCATTAATTTCAATGTTGTCCTTCATCTTGCATAGTGACCACCACATGGTCCTTCATGTGAATCTTGTAGACCTCTTTGCTAACTCTCTTCTGGAACACACCATCTTATTAGCCCATCAACATATCTTGTAAAGGTTTCCATTGATTTCCATATATCTTTTCACTTTTTGGAGGAAGTGTTCCTTATATTTCTTATCCCATTGAATAGGAAGTTTTTGTTTAGCAATATACATTATGTAATTAGTAAGCCATGATTTTTTGGTTGAGTATACAACCATTGCAATTTTGGTGAATAAGTTTTCATTAGGAAATTGATCCAATACTAGTTCATCCTTCTCTTAGGATTCCCATCTAAGTCTTGATAAATGATCTGCTACCATATTTTTGATTCTTTTGTTATTAATCATGGTAACATTAAATCCTTGTAAGGTAATTAGCCATCTTATCACTCTAGGACTAACCACTGGTTTGTTCATTAGAAATTTGATGATACTATGATATATGTGGACATAAATGAGGTACCTGAGCACATAATGTATAAGTTTTTTAAGTTCATACAGCACAACCACTTGTTATGGTGTAGTTAAGTTGTGCCCCAATGATGCTTCAGCTAGCATAGTGTATATAATAATGTTATTATGCTCATCCAGTTGAGTCACTACTGCTCCCAATGTGTAGTTTAAAGCATCTATCATAATGTGGAAAGTTTTTGACCAATCCAAAGCTCAAATGATTAGTGTCTCAATTAATTTATGTTTTAAGATCCTAAATTCTTTCTCACATTGCCCTGTCTATAGAAATGGTGCATCTTTCTTAGTTAATTCTACTAGTGGTTTTGTAATCTTTAAAAAAAATTCAATGAATCTTCTATAATATACTATATGGCCAAGAAATGATTTGGTATCTTTAATAGTTTCTGGCCTCTCACTAATGTTCTGAATAACTATGATCTTCTCTAGATCTACCTCTATTCCCTTGTTAGATACTTTGTGCCCTTGAACTATACCATCTTGAATCATTAAATGGCTTTTTTGCCAGTTGAACTTTAGATTAGTTTCTACACATCTTTTTTAATACTTACTCTAAATGGTCCAAGGCTTATTTAAAATCTAGCCCATACGTGGAGAAGTCATCCATGAAGACTTCAACTCCATTGCCAATTTACTTTTGGAAGATGTTGAGAGAAAGTCTATGAAAGGTATCGAGTGCATTACACAAGGAAAAGGGCATTTGCTTATATGCAAACATCCTTCATGAACTAGTGAATTTGGCCTTTTCTTAGTCTTCTCATGCCATGCATAATTTGATTATATCTATCTAGAAAGTTGTAATACTGGTGTCTTACTATGGTATCCAATACTTGATCAACAAATGGTAGAGGGAAATGATTCTTGAACATTACCATGTTTAATAATCAAAAATCAATACAAATCCTTCATTTACCACCTTTCTTTGGTACAATGACTAATGGGCTAACCCATTCACTGGCTGCTATTAAATAGATGAACCCTACTTTCAACGTTTTTTCTAACTCTTATTTAACAACTTCCTTAAGCTTTGGGTTCAACCTTCTTTAAGGTTGATAGTGTAGTTTGATAGTTGGATCTATATGGATTTCATGTTGGAAGAGGTATATATCAATTTGAGTGATCTCTTTTATTCCTTATCAAGTTTAACATTTATAATTACTAGTTTTTTATTGTTTAGAAAAGCATATTCAAGTGTATCCGGTAGGACTTTCAATTCTAAGGGTTTTGGTTTCTATGTCTCTTGTACCTCTAATTGTCCCCATTTAGTATCTTCCTCTTGATGTTATTCAGTGTAAGGAGGTTGTCTTTTGAATTGTTCTAAGCTAGCAATTTCTTTCATGTAGGCACTTATAATTTTATTTGTTAGCTCCATACACATATTGGATTTGGTTTCTTCTTTAGTCAACAACCATTGGATGCCTTCTTGTTGAGTGGCTGCTGCATATAGCCACTTTTGTACACATGTCTTCTATACATCAATTGCATCCTATGATTGAATTATCTTTTATGGCCAAAATTTTCTACATACAATTTGCCCATTATCATTGTATGTAATACATGGAACTTTGTGGCTCTAAATGATTCCAGCTTCATCTTCTTCGAAGATTTTCAAGGACAAGTCTTTGATCTCAAGCTTAGCATCTACAATGCTAAGCCATGCTCTTTCCATAATTATGGGGAATTTCCCTTTATTCTTTCCTACATGGATGATTAAAAAGTCAACAGGATAAGAGCAATCATTGATAGTAGTGATAACATCTTCCACTTTCCCAAGTGGAACAATAATGGATTGGTCTGCAAACTCTAATTGAATGTTTCTCTTCTTTAGTAGGGGTTGATTCTAGACCTTATACATGTCTTGTGAAATTAGATTTACTCCTGACCCATTATCTAAAAGAGCTTTTCATGGTTTATATTTTGCTATTTGAAGGTAAACTAAGGAACTCCAAGGATCTATTCTCTTCAAAAAGTGCTACTGCTTTAATCCAGTGTATTATTGTATATGTGACCATGACAATGGAAAATTTCTTATTTATAGCTACTCGAAGCATAGTGTTCTTTGGAGAAGTATGTATGTATGAGGTAGAGTTAGGTGAAATCCCCATTCTTCAAACCTTTTCTAGACTTTTCCTAAGAAAAGAATGTTTCCTGACTCTTGGTTCACTTGTGACTACCTCCTCTTATGTAGTTACTACCCTAATAATTCTCTTTCTTTGTAGCTATCTTGGGAGATTTCTATGCATGACTAGTGACAATACTGGTATCAGGAAGTTAGGAGTTTAAATTGAGGAACTAGCTACTGATTGAGACATGTAAGAATTTGGATCCATCCGTGAAGTAGTGCATCAATGATATCTGGTGGATATTAGTGAGAGGAAACATGGACTAAAGTATTCCCTAGAGAGATTGGTCATTGAACATATTATCCATAAGGATCAGGTTACTTGTATAATATTGTTACCTTGGTGGTTGCATTCTCCATGCTTGTAGTTATTACCACTGCTACTAGTACTGTTCATGCGGTTGAGAGTATACTTCACTTGGATACTACATTTGCTAGTAGGGTTATCTAAAGTTAACTTGTAGATAAAGTAATATTTTGGGCATCTATTTCTTGACAAATTTTTGATTAAGTACATATGCCCTAAACTCTTGTAAGCGGGCCATAATAGGATAACATCCCTTAAGATGTTCATATTGGCATACCTTGCATCCTTCATCATCTTCCGAACTGGAGTCCATGATTTCCTCTACTATAGCAACTTTTCCTTTATTTGTGTAGTGTTCTCATCCAATATATTTTCTTATATTATTATCTTTACTTCATTTTAGGTCTTATTTAGTATTCTCTTCTACTATCTTCAATGTTGTAGTAAATTTCTCATCCATGGAATCTCACGTTTTCTCTACCTTGGTTGCAATGCCATTAACTAATTTTTGAATTGGTAGTTTTTCATTAGATTATATCTTATAAAATTTCCTCTTCTTGCAATTTACATATTCTTACATTCCTTTTTTTATGGAAAGATCTCTATTGTATTCTTTGGCTTATTCTCTTTTTCTCAATTCGTCTTCTTTTGCTACTTGCTCAATGAGTCTTTAAACATGATGAGGTGTCATCTCAAATAACCTACCTTGGGCATATACCCCCAAGGGTTTCTCTTGTTTTGTTTCATAGCCCATTAACAATGTATCATACTTTTTTTCTTTAAGAAAAGCTATGGCCTAGGCACCTATGTAGTAAGAAATAGTATCTTTCCATTGTTGCATCCAGGGATTCATGTGTTCCTTGCTTCCATCCTTGAATCTATTTTCTCAAATTAGACACTCTATAATAGGTTTGATATTTATCATTGAAGAGCTCTAGCATGGTACTCCATCTTCAAATGGATTTTGGTTCTAAGGATCTATACTAGCTATTTGATTCCTTTATGAGTATGTTCAAAAACAACTTTAGTTTCTGCCAATCATTTTTAATGTTTTTCAAGACACATGCATTGTGAAAAGCTTGAAGATGGGGCTGTGAATTTGCATTGTATTAGCCTTCAAATTTGCGAATAATATTCATATCTAGTCACTTGATGAAACTATCCCTTACATGCCTAGTAGGAATAAATACTACTTCTCTGATATTAATCATGTTGCAAGTGGCTGGCATGGGTTCCTCATAATCTTCAAGTTTGTGAGCTCTAGTGTAGTTGTGATCCCTTCGATGCTCATAACACACACTCTCTTCATATCTGACCTTTTCTCTTCTTTGCTCATAATTGTCCTCTTCTTCATTAGGATGTCTTCTTTGATGCTCATGTCTCTTAGGATCCTTTCATCTCTCCCTATCATGATCCCTCATTCTTCTTTCTCTCTTATTATACTCTTTGAAGGAGTATGAGGAGGAAGAGGAAGAAGTTGGAAACTAATGTAGGCTAGTTCTCCTTCTATGAGTCCTTGATTCATCCCTTTTTGATTTAATGAAGGTTCTAGGCCTTGAGTTCCTCTTAAATGTGGAGTCTTCCTTGTCCCACCTAGGTGTTTTTGAAAGAGCTAAATGCAATTGTATTTTGGTGGGATCTTTGATATGGACAACTGGTGTTTGAGATTGAGATCCATGGGTTTGATAGAATTTCTCTATGTCAAACACAACATTGTCTCTTTCCTCTAGGAAAACTATTTATGGTACTTTTGTTCCCTTATTAAGCTCATGTATTATCTCCATAGTAGCATCCCTTCCTAATTAAGCTTCTATTGGTTGCTATGGCCTGGTCATGTACTTTGCGATATGGTACCCTTCTTGTACATGACCAAGGTTTAACCTTATGAGGTTTGTTTATAATATGGATAATGTAGAATGTTCTGGAGGCAAGACAATGTTTCCTTATAAATCTCTCCACCTTAGTTATTCATCTTGGTGAAAGACAAATGTAAAGTTAAGATAATATGAATTAGTGTGAGCATAGGAGATCCTTGTTTGCATGTGCTCACTCTAGTCCTCTTCATTATATTTCCTATCATGACTCTTATTAAATTCATTAGCCGATGGTGATTTCTCCCCATTTGTAGAAGCCATATTAGATGTTTAATGCCCTAAATGTATACTTTGAAAAAATTGGTTTAAGTATGAAGAATTTGCTTGATGACTCTTAATATAACAAACTTTATAAAATTAACTACTTAGCAAACATTGACACATCCCTAGAAATGGTATCAATGATGAGCAATTGGGTATTCCAACACTTCACCATACAAGTCCCAAGTGTACACGTGTGACCTAATCATAATCCGTGGATGGCCAATGTAAATTCACTAGTAGTTGAGGTTCAGTTCATGATCACTATCTTCTCACTTTGAGTTAGTGAAGTTTAAGCTATATGGTTTAACTCTTAGTGAGGTATATGATAGATTGATGTTGTTGACTCAAAGTAAGACTAAGTGTGAACATGATTGAAATAGAATAACAGAATCTAAGTCTAAGTGTAATGTAAGTAAAGAGACTATTCTAGCCTATACGCAATAAGTATCTATTCCTAGTTTACTATTCATGTCTTGGGCTTATGTAGCCATCATTGGGGTTACCAAGTATTATGGTACTAGATGAACCAAGCAATAACACTACAAGGTTTACCAAATGATTACACTATACATTCGAAACCAATCATACTTATCTTACCATGCTAAGGAACAATGGGAAAGTAAAGTATGTGGAAACTCTAAACAACTTAAGAAAAGTAAACATGCTGAAAGATGGTAATTATGCTAAGTAGAAATGAACTAAGTAAGAATGAACTAATTAAAAGTAAAGTAAGCTCAGTAGAATGCTACAATGGTGAAAAAAAATTGCAATGTTTAGTTTTAACCCTGAACTATGTCCAAGAAGAATTTACTTGAACAAAGATTCCATGTAATTGTTTAACATCACATTGCAGGCATTCACTAAACTGCTAAGTATAAAATCATGGAAATAAATTATAAGAATTTTCCTAAGTGTTGAACCAAAGTTCTTTGTTTAACATAACAATGGGTTGGTATGTATAGTAGAGACCAAGACCTACTACACTGTATCTACAATGACATAACCAAGGCTACGATATTGTAGATACGATATCACATTGAAGACTTAAATGATTTTATAAGTAAGCTTCTTTGGGATCATTAAGCAACAACACCAAATCTTCATCAAATTTGCAACTAGAGCATCCTTTTCCAAAGTATCCTTGTTTTTCATGTGTTTCATGTTTTAATTATGCATCTCCTATTGCATTTTCTTTATATGTTGATCATCTCATCTCTAAGATAGGTTTTCCCTACCATGTCATCCTTCTATCACCTCCACTCCATGGTTTTTACTTCATCCTATCTAATTAGTATGGATGATGTGGCCTTGTTCACCCTTTGGGTATAACCAACTCCTATTCCTTTGATGTCATACATTAGCCACCCTTTACCATGTTAGAATCAATGCTTTCCTTGCCTCACATGCTTCCTTTTCTACCTCAAATCCCATCCCATACCCTAATGCCTTCACCCCCTTAACCATGCTAGAATTAGTGGCTACAACACCCACACTTATAACTTTTGTTACTACTTTATCTTATGCACCTCCTCTAAATAAGCATACCAAGGAAACCTTCCACAATTATAAATACATGAAGGATATTTGGGATACCTTGGTTAGTATATTCCAAAAACTTTCCATTAATCCCTTTGAGTTTCTTGGTCTATCTCATGATGTCATAGATAATGTTATCACAAGGGTACCTAGGTTTGTGAAAATTAAAGATGATCTAAGCAAGAAGAGAGTAAATAATTTCTACTATACTTTAGTAGGTCTAGGAAGCACTATCTTGCTCAATCTTGCAATTAATGATTAAATCCTTAGTAAACATGTTAGTCTTTGATAGGTTGCTTAAGTAGTTATCTCATTGTCTTGTTAAGCAAGAAGTTACAATCTCAATTCACATTTAAAACATCAATATATTCCTCTAAAATTCTTGTATTTTATTATGTTAGCTATATATCTTAGGGTTTATCTATGGTCAAACTATTTTGAGTTGAAAAACCCAATCCTTTTTCTATGGTATTAGCATATGATATGATGGTGTTAAGATGGGATTACTTTAGAATGTTCTAGTCAATTAGATATCACCTATATGGCATCAAAACATGGGGAATATTATGATTATTAATTTTGACTTAAACAAAGAGAATGAAGTTCATGTCAATCTTTAGAACCTTCATTACCATTCCATTTATTAAGATATTGATTAGGAAAAATAGATCAACTCCAATTTGGAAAACACCTATAAAATGTTCTTGAAGTCTCATGTTTATCCTTTCTAGGTATATAAGATCCTAGTATACTACTCAATACTAATAAGGTGGTACTTGCCTAAAAATCCCTCATGTTAAGGGTTAAACCTTATACAAACAAAGGTGATAACAAAGAGCTTTTTTCCTTAATTCAAAATTCTTTTGAAGTAATTTATAATAAAGCTAGTCACCATAACCTACTTGTTGTATGTGATGGTCATTTTGATATAGTAATAAGTTCTTCTCTTGATTAATCTTTTGTTTACTACTTTCCTACTTATATTTTTAGTCTATGTTTTAAAGGGTTTTTCTCTACATTTCATGTTAATTTTTGAGATGTCATTGGTAAAAATGTTTTATTACTACATAATTAGATCCAAGTTTAAGCTATAACTTGAGGCATGGCCTCCTACATTATTTTTTAAATCCCCCAACGAAATCCATTCCAACAAAATTTTAAAAGTTGATTGTATTTTTTAAAATCCAACACACATAACAATGGATTATTAAATCTTACCCATTCAAGATGTTCCCATAAGTGAATCAAGCTTTCACCACACACATGAAAGACTCTCACATGTTTTATGTAGAGCGTCAGAGGGATCTGTTGTAATGGAAAATTAGTACACTTCAACCATAACAATTTCCTTGATAACTTAGAAAGATCACCTTAACAAAAGAAAAATAAAACTAAATGTTATTATTTATCTCTGAATCAAAATCTTAGTAGTCAAAGAATACATATTTCCTTATAATTAATTAAATAATCCAATACCTTCAATACAATGACCATGAAGGATCAAAATCTCCAAAGATGACATTTTGATAAAAGCATCTACAAGCCATGGATATTCATCATCATCTAAAATGACCTATGAGCCTTTTGAAACTAAGATTAGTGCTTTCACCTTTTCAGTGTCCTAAAATTGACAAACATTGTTTTAAGATGATTTCCTTTTTGTGTAAATAAATGAAACTGAAAAAAAATTAGAAAAAATCTTGTTATTTAAATAACTAATGCCATGAACCCCAAATCAACAATTACAACACCAAATCATCATGGGAAGAAGATCTTTTAGTAAGACAAGGAGATCCAAGTAAATGAAAATAGTAAGTTTAGACCTTATGACCTTATGAATCTATTGGAAAGTAGAAATATAAGTAGTATGAGTTTTAAAAATATTAGTAGGAAAATTATGAAGAACAAATCAACCAAATAACAGTAATTAAGGAATTTACAAAAAACTAATCTTTTTACTTAAAAAACCAAATCCAAATATCACCAACAAATAATCACAAGGTCATACTATTTCATAAGTGATGAGACACCATTGTAAGGCCTTGACGTTGGATATGCAATGTTGGAGCCCCAACATCACATACCCAACATCAGAACCCCAACGTCATATACCCAACTTTGGAGCCAATAAGCAACATCACATACCTAACATCGCCTCATCTAGATCTTTCCTATAAATGTGGTGCTAGGATGATAAAATGAAAAAGGTAGTAAGTAGTTGATAGTCAATTTTCAAGTTAGTTTTTAGTTTCTTTTTTTTAAAGTCTATTATTTCCAATGCATGTCGGCAGTGTGATGTTTGTAATCATGTGGCACCTTTGTTCGAGTGTGATGTACTTGGACACATTACATGACTACAATAAAAATCGATATTACTCCCATCATTGCAACATTCACTTAGATTACTTTTTATTGTTTATTGTTAATTATTTATTGCTTTCTTTAGTTAAATATTTCCATTTATTGCAATTTATTGTTCATGTTATTAAGCAAAATGTGTACACCTTAATCACAAGTGTTTAAGTGTAAATACTTTGTAATCCAGAGGTGTATTGTTTGGCACAACTAGTGATGTACACTTGGCAACCCTAGAAGTAATCTCACAAAGTCCAAAAAATATGCAGATGGTTAAGAGCAGATACCATCGCCCATAGGCTAGTTTAGATCTTGTTTCTCATTATTCATTAGTTTAATTAATTCATCTCTTTATTTCCATTAGGAGTAGCGTAGAATTAGGAACAACATCATATGCCTCACTTTGGACTAAACCATACATGACAAAGCTACCACTAGTCCTAGTGTGAAGATAGCGAACTACGATTAAAGCATAACAATATTGATGCCACAACTAGACCCATCCACAAAATTTGACCAAATTGCATGTGAACACTTGTAATTCATGTAGTTGAGTATAGGGGTACCTTGCCACTCATCATTGGCACCATTTCCAGGGATGGTGCTAGTTATCTAGTTTAGTTATATTATACTAGATCACTATAAAAGGTCTTAACAATATAATTATTAAATCACACACACTAAGAACAATGTCTCTCCCACATGAAAATGACAATGCACTGTATAGAAAACACATTCATTGGAGAAATAACAAGATATACATGAAGAAGATTAGAGTGATCAACCTTATGTAGGGGTTTCTTATGATCATGACCATCCTAACAACACTCAAAGACTACATTTACCTAAACCAAACAATCTTGGAGGAGATGACATAGGTCCTAGACTAGGGGAGGTCTCAAGACCTAAGACCTCCTCAAAACCAAGAAATGATAAGTTAAGGGATCCTTGGGAACATCATAGAAGCCATGGCAATCCTTACAGTTCCTCATCTTCATCTTCCCCCTTTAACTTCTAGCTTTGATGAAGATGAACGTAGGTATAGAGATAAGGCTCCACTAAAGGGTTAGGCTAAAAACTAGAATCAAACCCATGGGAAAGGTCAAAGACAATATCATCATGATCAAATGAATAGACATAGACATTTCCCTAATGATTTGTTTGATAACAATGAACCCTTGTTGACCACTAGGAGCCTTTAAGATATCTCAGAGGCATCACAAAATGAGTCAGTTACCTAAGCTTGACATGAATAATATTTTGATATTTGCAAGAGGCTATGATTCAAATTCACAACATCATTTACAATCCTTCCATGATGCTTGTGCTTTCTACAACATTAAAAGTGAATGGCAAAAGATTAAGCTCTTTCCTAGGACACTAATTGATAAAGCCTAAGTGTGGCATCGATTGTTGAAACCAAATTCAATTCGATGATGGTCTAAAATGCTAGAACTTTTCAATGAGAGATACCAAACCTATAAAAGAGTGTCCAATCTGAGGAGAAAAATCCAAGAGTGGGAATAAGAACAACATGAACCCTTGGACATGTCCTTAGATAGATATTATGCCTTACTAAATCGATGCCCAGGCCATGGTTTCTCCAAGGAGGAGCAACTTTACCACATCACAGATGGGCTTCATAATGAAACAAAGGTGACACTTGGGATGTATGCCCCAGGGCAATTATATGAGCTCCAAGCCCATCAAATCAAGGAACTAATAATGTGTGTGCCAAAATAATAAGGAGAGATGTGCAAATGGGAGAATGTTAAGAAACATGAATGGGATCCAACTCTTTAATCAAAGAAGGTCCATGGTAAGGAAAATGAAACCACTCTCATAAGGTGATTCCACAACGAACTTTGCCAACAGAGGAGTCTATTGATGATCTAGAAGAAAAATTCAATAGGATGTCTAAATGGATAAATGAAAATTTCACAACCCTTATTGAGATAGTTATGGTGAAGATCATGCAACACATGCCAGGTGATCACAATAAACAGAGGCCACAGAACTAAGAAACAATTAGAAACACTTTTCAATAGACAAGAAAAGTGGTTGACGAAAGTGAGGCTAAAGACTTCACCATGGACGAAGATGATGGATGTGACCTATGCATATATGATCATCCAAAGGGCCAATGCCATGTATTGTTTCATCTATAGGAGTATTGGGCAGGTGCCTTAAATCTGAAGTTTGTGCAAAAGCACATGCCTGGGAGACTTCCTCTTCCACAAGGTAATTATAGACAACCCCACAACCGATCGTACCATTCTGGGGAGACCTACCACCAGCCTCAACATGGTCATCAACTGTAGTGGCACCAACCATAGTCGTGGGGGAGGCCACCACCACATCAGCCATATTTTCCAAAAAAGCATGGCTATTATGTTCAACACCATGTTTCTCCAACTAGTTTTGCATCCTTCACTTCAAATTACCACTACCACTCTCCCAAGTACCATCAATACATGACATCCCCTGAAGGATCACCACCGCACACCTCTTACCATCCAACTTACCCTTGATATTCTCATAATCCACCTCCTTTAATGTCATTTCCAGTCTCACAATATCAACCAATGAGTGCCACTTATATTGCAAATGTGCAAAGACACGCTGACCCTAATGGGTCCTAACCACAATGCTGGAAATGTTCCTTCTGGAGGAAAGGCTATAAGCTAAGGCAAACCACAGGGACCCAACACATCATCCAAGCTAGCACAAGGCCAACCTTGTGCATCACCTTCCCTATCTCAACCAACATCCTCAGATTATACACAAAGGCCACCATCTATAAGTACTTCGATCCCACATCTAACCAATGAATCTACAAATGTAGAAAGACAAATGAATCCATGCATACCATCTCATGCTCAAGGATGCAATCATGGGGCATTCATCCATAATGTTAACACACCTCATATCCTGACCTACCATACCTATAACCATCAAGCGTGTGACCAACAATTTTTCTACCCAATCACCACACCATCAACAAGCACCCAGTAGCTAAGGCATGAAGGGTTTCCAACTTTTCATACATGCATGGATCCTATTCATCCACTTATTAATCCTATCCACAGCCAAATTTTTAGTCATGGAAGTTACCCCCCATTCTAATCTTTAGGATTTTTAAGTGCTTTTTATCTTCTTCTTTTTTACAATTTTTTATCATTTGCCTATTTTTTCTACTTTCCCTAATTGTCGTTTTAATTTCCTTTGTATGTAATCTTGCTGTTGATCATGTTGTCCATTGAGGTGAGGTTTTTCTCTATGTTGTCAAGTCATAAGGGACTGATTATTCAAACATTGGGACCACTATATCCATTCACCCATTCCATTAATAAGAGGTTCTTACTCTAGTCATAATGGTAATCTTTTTTATCATCCAACCTAATAATAAATCTATGATCATTATGTCTAGATGAAAGATTGTAGAGACAAGGTAGAATGTAAAGGGTGTGACATCAAGGGTATTTGTGAATTCTCTTTGGCTACTTTTGTATGTTCTATCATGTTGATGAGGTTGTAACCATGTCCTTGTAGATCTAACGAAAAATGGGAGCAAGAGCAACTTTAAACAACATTGAGTAAACTTCTGCGGGTCCCACTGGAAAGACATGTACCCATGCCTAAAGGTTGGAGACTTCTCAAAAATATCAAAAAAAAATAATTGTGCCATAATAATGCTCCTTCCTTGGAGAAAACGCTAAGTGATGTTACTCCTTGCAAATTTAATAGTCTTATGGTTGTTTGTCAATGAGATGAAACAATGTGATGTCACTGAAAGTTGGTTTAGACTTGGTTTGAATTTTGGAAAGAAGGACACATGGTTATTTAACCATTAATAACACACAAGGTTTCATTATGACCATGGTACAACACCTCATGTCCTGATTTCTGCAATCCCTTCTATGGTCCATCTCATCTCGTTGTCTGGATATTCATGACTTGTGGTTTTGTGTAACATGTAGTGATTATCTCAATTCGGTGGTTTTAACATGTGTTTTTTTTGTTTCACATGTATGCATTGCATTCAACCTCTCTAGTACCTACGAACACTATAGGTGTGGTTACATAAGGGCATCATAGGCTAAAGCCTACTTTAGGGAGGATCCACTTGTGTAACTTTTGTGACTTGTACTTGTTTACTATGAACATGCCATTTTTCACCTTAAAAAAACTCAAATTATTTCATCCTATTGTTTCCCTGCTCACAAAATTAATCTATCCCACAATCATGCTTTCAACGCCCTTTTTCTTGCTCATTTTCGTACTTTCCACGTTGACGATTTCACCTTATCCTACTTTTGGTACCTCAAATTCATTTTTCACTTACCCAACATGTTAAACTTAACATCAAACCTTCTAATCAATCCCAAAGCTTCTATTTGTATGTTCATTGGCCCCATAAAATTGAAATTTTTGGACTTCAACATCGTGTACCCGACATCAAGTCCAACTCGACATCACGTACCTGACATCGGGTCTCAAAAATAATATAAATATGACCCCCATGGAAATTAGAACTTCATTTTTCTCATTTGCTACTAGGGGAGTTTTTGAAATTTTTTCTCACAACTTAGAGCTCTATGCCTCCATCTTCCACTTGTGATATCTAGCTCTTTAATGCTTCAATTTTTGTGCTATTCAAATCTATCTAAACCCAAAGTGTTCAACTTAGTCATGGGGGGTGCTTGCATGCAAACTTTGTGCTAATTTGCTAAAATTTGTTATTTCCTAGAAGGTATCATAAGGGTAAGGATGTTAAAAACCTTAGGAATTTTAATGCAAAATCACTAATGATAATGCCAAATGTCCAATTTTTGTAACCCATGGATCCATAACCATTATTTTAAGCCACAAGTAATGAAAAAGGAACCAGTTGCAATGGGTTGTAGAAGAGATAGATACTTTTGGGGGGATTTTTCTAGAAAATTTTCCTAACCCTACAATCATATGCATTATGAGCTCAATGAACTAAGGTTATGAGTAAGGTATAAATTGATTAATGATAATAAACATAACCTTGGTAACACCTAGTTTTTGCTTGATTGAAAATGGCCCCAAAAAGAGGTGCTCAAGGTGAACCCTTGCAAAGAGCCACTAACCATCCACGTGGTGGCCACAATCAGTAAGGAGAACATGAGGAACATGCTGAAAAGGAGGCCCATTCTTTCAGGATCCATCCAGAGGCCCTTGCTACCGAGCAATTGGCCGAAGGAGAGGTGGAAGAAGTACCAACCCTCGAACAAGGACAACATCTCACATTGCCCTCTAATTGCCTTGCTATCACCTTGAAGAAATCAACATTGGCTTTGGTCATTGTGAAAATGAACTTTGGTCCATTCATGGAGTTTTCTCCAGAAGTAGTGCAGACGCAACTTAAAGCATCCCCATTATGGCCTATCTTATCCAATAGTGGTGAATGGTACATGGGCGAAGTTCATCAATTCTAGCATAACAAAGATGAGGGCACCACTATTAATATTTGGGGGATGATTGCCTCTTACTCAGTTAAGGACATTTCAGCAACTCTCAACATGCCCAACGAAGGAGGCCAAGGTTGCTCACCTATTCACCAGATCTGACCCCAAAATAAAGAAATTATGGCTAAGACAGGCATATGGTAAAGAGGACAAGTCATACCATGAAATGACTTTGGAAGAGAGAACCTACTTTAAGATTGGGACATATCACCTATTTCCTACCAAAGGGCTCAATCAAATCTTAACTTATGCGGCTAGGGAAAGTGCCATTCTAATGGAAAAATTTGCAGTCAATCTTCCCTAATATTACTTCACAGAAATCCAACAGTGATTCGAAGAAATGAAATCAGGAAGATCAACACTTCCATTTCCTTGTCTAATCCGAAAGCTATGCAAGCACGCTGGAATCTTAGAATATACCAATGATATCCATAGGAAGGCTCAACACGCCTCCTTTATAGAACTCCTAAAAATCGCAACACCAAGAAAACATTCTAGTGAGGAGTAAGAAGTTGAAAAGGAGGAAAACCAAGAATAAAAATGCAATAAGAGCTTAAACAGTGTCCACAAGCACCAACTCCACCACTGCTACCGCAAATTTATAGACTGTTGATGAGCCACTTGCAAAGGATTGTTGAAACTATTAGCTGGGGAAGCAGGGATGAGGCTAATCTCTTCTAAGTTTTGGACGATGCCCTATAACCCACTGTATCAGCTAACCCAACGAGGGGAGAGATCTCAATACAATTAGAAGGAGGGAAATCTCAATGGTCATGCCAGATCTCTGGAAACATTGTATCCTTTCAAATCACATTGGAAATTGGAGAAGGTGCCACAATCATGGTGTTACAACACGAGGATGCAGCAAGCATAGTAGAGGTGATCACTAATCACATCAAAAGTCATTTAATATTCTTGTTGTGCCTCTGACTAATCTAGCAAGAACTAGAGACACACAAATGTTGGCTGGAACCTCAATGACTCTTGCGGTGCATGAGGACGTGCTTGATTGCGTACTGCAAAATGGGTCAAGTGATGAGCACTTTGTTTGACATCCGCAGTGATGTCACTATAGCTCAATTGAACCTCATCACCATCAAAGGAAAGCTAGTAATGGTAGAGGTCAGGGAAGAACATGCGAAAGCTTAGATACATAGATTACAAGAAGAGTTGGGTGCCCTACTAGCTGAATGACATGATCTTACCTGTTTTGTCGTGCCAGATCATCTAGAGCAATTTAAGATAGAGGATCTCACCAAGCTAGCAAAGGAGAAACTAGCTATGGAGCGAGAGAAGGAGATGGCAGTTTAGAATGCCTCTACTGAAGATGAGCAATATCATGCATATAAAAAGGCATTGACCACCATCCAAGAGGAAAATAAGCAACTCACTGTAGATAATTCTCAGTTGACCATTATAGAAAGACAAAAGAACATCTTAGAAAAAAGTGTCCACTAGTTGCGAGAATAATTGGTAAGGGTCAACCAGGATATGAGTAGATTGGCTTGAGAAAATAGAACCCTCTCCATGGAGGAGGTATCCGCTATTCACCAAAAGTTAGCAATCGAGATTAGCACATGGCAGAACAAGGCCAAAAAGCATGAAAAATTAAAGAACATTTCCGTGACCAAGTTCGCATGTATAAAGAAATCAATGAGAAGGAAATCAAGATGGCCAAGGCCCACATTAGCTCCTTGTCATCACAGAATTCTAAATGGCAGGCCATCTTGGATAGTTATGCCATGGTCCAACAAGTGAAAGTAAAAAATAAAGACCTACGGATAAAGGATTTAAAAGAGTACATGGCATTGGCTAACCTTAGATATGTCAACCTTGCCATGTTAACAGCAAGTCGTCTCCAAAGTGAGCTAGAAAAACAAGTGGTGACCACCTATGCATTGTATGAGAAAGAGTTTGTGGATCGAAAAGATGTTTTGCAAAATTTGTAGGTGGCAAACTTGGAATTGGAGGTGGTCAAAGCTAGTTATCAAGCACAAAAATATGTAGCCTAAAACCTGGCTCGTAGATTGATGGATTATCATGAGCTCAAAGATAAAGCTAGGGCTTTAAGGAAGAACAACAGTAGTTTATGGCATGGTACATAAAAGCAAATCAAATGTTTTCGCAATTGCCATGTCCTTAGGATGTATCAGTGCCTACACACATCGGCACAACAGCTTATATGGTACACAAGCCAAGGACGAAGGAAGAAAAGTTGCAAGCTTTGCTTAATTGATACAAGTTTCAACAACCTGGTGACAAAGGAAAGCAATCGATGGAAGAGCCACCACCTTTGGGCATTACATGAGCTTTCCAGTCTTGTTTCTGTTTTGCTTTATAATAATGTATCCCATTTTTGTACTTCACCACTGTGGCATGCAAAAGTCTTGTTCATTGTTGAGTCAGTTAATAATCCCATACCTGTCAATATTTTGTAAAGAACTTGTTCCTCATTTTGTTTAACTCAAGGACGAGTTTTCATTCAGTGGTGAGGGTATGATGAGACACCATTATAAGGCCCCCACGTCAGATATGCGATGTTGTGTACCCAACATCGCCTCATCTGAATCTTGCTTATAAATATGGTGCTGGGGTGCTCAAATGAAAAAGGTAGTAAGTAGTTGATAGTTAGTTTTCAATTTCTTTTCTTTAAAGTCTATTATTTCCAGTGCATGCTCGCAATGTGATGTTTGTAATCATATAGTACATTTGTTCAAGTGTGACGTACTTGGACATGTTACATGATTGGCAATAAAGATCGAGATTACTCTCATCATTACAGCATTCCTTAGATTACTTTTTATTGTTTATTGTTAATTATTTATTGTTTTCTTTAGTTAAATATTTCCATTTATTGCTATTTATTATTCATGTTATTAAGAGAACTATGTACACCTTAATCACGAGTGTTTAAGTGTAAATACTTGGTAATCCAAAGGTGTATTATTTGGCACAACCAGTGACATACACTTGGCAACCCCAGAAGTACTCTCATGAAGTCCAAGACGTGTACAGATGATTAAGACCGAATACCATCGCCCATAGGCTAGTTTAGATCTTGTTTCTCATTATTCATTAGTTTAATTAATTCATCTCTTTATTGCCATAAGGAGTAGTGTAGAATTAGGAACAACATCATATGCCTCACTTTAGACTAAACCATATGTGACAAAGCTACCACTAGTCCAAGTGGGAAGACAACAAACTACGATCAAAGCATAATGATCTAGGTGCCACAACTAGTCCCATCCACAGAATTTACCCAGATTGTGCATGAACGCTTGTAATTTGAATGGTTGAGCGTAGGGGTATGTTGCCGCTCATCAATAAGATAGCATGTATTTGACATTGGAAGGATGCCACACATAGATACCACGACGAGGGCATGGATCTTCATCTTTAACTATGCACTCCCTAACTCGACAAACACATCATGCATATGCAAAACACCATTAGAATCCACATGAATTAAAAGATTCTTTTTCAACACATTAAAAGCATATCGAACTTCGAGTTCAACATTTTTATCATCACTTTGCTAAAGTTTAACCAGGAGTTCTTCTTTCTCTTGACAGAAAAAGGTTGCCACATCTAAGAATAAGCATTTTTCCAACTCTGTACTATGATTTTCATAAGTGAATTTTAATATCTATTTCACCTCCCAGAGCAAA
>MNCI01000667.1:396371-422620 GCA_015680685.1 Gnetum montanum | reverse complement strand
ACGCGATATCGCAGGTGAAGACGCGATATCGCGGCCTAGTGAAAACCGCGTCTCATCACTTATTTATCAGCTCATCCAATTCATCCTTTATATTTTCAATTCCTGCCTTTACATTTTCAATTCCTGCAAATGCATACGGGCAAAATATTTCTTTGATGCATTGAAGTTGAGATTGGAGCTTTTCAGCTCAATCAAAATTTTTACGGTATACGTCAATGACAGCAGGGTCATGTTTCAGTCAAAACCCCATTTTCTTGACAAGTTACAATAATGATGTTGTTTGGACTTGTTAAATAAACATTTTCGATAAACAAAGTGCTGAATGAAAGTTTTCTGTAAATATTATCTAGCACCAACAAAATATCGGCATTCTGCAATCTCTTTCTTAAATGTTTCATTATTTCTGAAAAGTAACTCTCCTTATCTCTAAAAAGCTGACTTAAAATCTGTTGGTAGACTTCATTTACACCACCTTTCTCTGCAAGTCCTTCTTTAACATCTTTAATGAAACACATCGTTGAACTAACATCATGCATCCCAATGATGGTTTTATTCATGCCAATCGTACTTTCATCGTTACATGCATGAACCACCAACGATATCATAGATTTCTTTACATCGCAGACAGAATAGCTGTAACCATGTCCGTCCACGTAGAAACCTGTCATGCCATCGACATTGCCCAAACCTCGGCACTGCACACCGCCTACGGTCTATGCTCTTGCCGCTGCTGCCTGCTTCTTCTTGTATCACGCCATATTCGCTTCCGGCTTTGAAAAAAAAAAAAAACATCTCCACTCAGCTGCCGCGTTTTATTTTTCCCGATCTTTTTCGGACGAAGGAAAACGAAATTGGTTTCAAAAACATGATTTTCTGCAAGCGGATTTCGCACAAGGAAGATGGTCCTGGATTCCATCAAGATTGTTACTGCAAGCCTGAAAAGTACAGAGAGAAACCATGACCCAGATTCGAGTTTTGAAGCTCAGAAATTGTGCATACTTGAAGATGTGTGTGAACGTGAATGTGAAGCCGCAGCTATTCCAGTCTTCACTATCGGATGGTAAGGTTTTCTCGGACATTCCAATTTATAACAGCACCACCTCCATCAGAACTGCCAAAAACAGTATTCATGGATTCCGGCGGCAAAACTGGCCAACAGCTATGGCAGCCATGGCGCCGCAGGCGCAGCCAGCCTACTCTTCAACACTGCAGTCCACAAAAACGCGTTTCTGTTCAACGTAATCATCAGACCTCATGCCTGGCGCAGACCCCAGTCAGAAGCATTTATGATTTATCGCCAAATGCTCAGTTTTGGATTCTGGGCCCATAAGTTCACATACTCTTCTCTGCTCAAGGCCTGTTCCGGAATTTCTGTGACTTTTCATGGAAACATGATTCATTCACGGATTTCTGAAGAGTGAGTTCTGCGAGAATTTTTATGTGAAAATGCCCTCTTGGATACGTACGGGAAATCTGGAGCTATAAAGGATGCTCGCCCGGTGTTCGACGATATGCGTGGTAAAAATGTGATTGTCTGGAACGCCATGATTGGAATGGACTGGAAGCTCTGCAACTTTTTGGGCGGTTGAGAAAATCAGGGATTCAACCCAATCAGATTACTTTTGTTCATGTTCTGTTTGCTTGCAGTCACGCAGGATTTGTGCACGAATGACTAATTTTTCAATCTTCGGACCGAGCCTTCAGAACGAATGACTAATGACGTTGCCTTCAAAGTTGTTAAATGATAAATTTAAAACTTGAAGAAAAGTAAGGTTGGACAAAGACTCTGGAATAGGACCCATAATCTTGTTATGAGAAAGATCCATGCTCTCCAGCTGTGTAAGCTTGTTGCCCAAGGATTTGACAGGTTCCCATTAAAATTGTTGAAAGAAATATTAACATTGACCGTGTTCAGCCATTCAACAATATGAATTGCAATGTTCCCAGCCAGAGAGTAGGTTGGAGGAGAGATTGATGTGCTGAGCCATAACAAGTCCTCCAATAGAAGGGGGTACCGGGGGTACCTTTTGTGATAGGTTATAGTATTGAATGTGCCAGAATCAGTATATAACTCTCTCTCTCTTGTGTTTCATGCACGTATTTGACAAGTTTTTGCTCTTCCTTTTTGAAACAATAACATCTGTAAACTGAGCCTTTTCTAAAATTACATTCCTTGTTCTATCTTCGGCTTCCAGCATGGCTGTTCATTTACTGTAGTTGGCAATTTTTGCTCTCCCTTTGCCTCTTATATTCATGACAATTCTCAGTCAACCTACGATCAAAAAGGGGATGAATTTTCCTAGAAGCTGAGTACACAAAGTCACGGACTTTCACACTCTCAGAACCAAAAACTCTCTTTAGAACTGAAGCTAAACGATCAATCAAAACAATTTCAGGGAAAAGTGGTATCTTTCAATCCTTTTTCTTTGTTTTTACTTGATCAAATTTTCTGTATTTAACCTCATAAAGCCTGCTCCATTAAATGGCCAGAAATCTACCAACAGTTACCTCATTATGAGTATAGGATTTATGCCTTAAATCTAGAGTTCATCAAGAGACAGATACCTACAAGGTTGTCTTATGCTTAAGGCAATTATCGGTGGCCCTATCACTAGTAATAATATACCCTATAGGATTTATTTATTTATTTATTAGGTTGGAGTGGAGGGATTTTAGAACAAAATTTTTTTTATTAACAATATTTACCTTAAGACATATAGTCAAATTAGAACTGAATTATCATTTTGGCAAGAGCTTGTACACATGACTAGCACATGCTGGAACTACATATCCATTCACGATAATGAAATGTCTTGAACCTACCAAATTTGAGAAAAATGAAAATGCCACAAGACATAAAGCCCTTATTACTTTTGCCTTTCATACCTTATGGTGTTGTAGAAATTAGTGGCTTTTTGCACAAGAACAATGTGATTGTAGGGCCCTAGTTTTTAAGATTCGTTGCAAATTTTTTTACCTTCTTTTGCTACCATGATGGTGTTGAAATTTAAGAAATAACGCCTTGAGTTGCTCAACTCTATACATTTGAGAAAAAAATTTATAATTTGGCTTTTCAATATTGCTTAACCATTCGATAGTTTTTTTCTTTGAATCTCTTTTGTATCTTGCTTTACTCTTTTAGAACTTATTTTATTACACGATTCTTTCGCAGATGCTACATCTATGGATTTCACTTTTAAGATTTTAAAAAAATTATTTATCTTTGTGTACTTCTATGAGGATGTATTTTGATATTCATGTAGGACCCAACCAATACACCCATTTTTATTGATTTTTGAATTTTCTATGGAATTTACTTTAAAAAATCTAATTTGCAAAGAATTCATGAATCTTTGGATTCAACATCTTCAACAATTTAACATATATAAATTCAAGCAACCAAACACATTCTTAGTGTTTGATAGTTCTTATTTTGTATAAGTATGTAAGACCTTTTTTTTGGTTTGCACTATGAGCTCTAGGAGCTCCACTTTTGTTTAAATGTTTTTCTTTTTTCGCTGATATTTTCTAGAATTTTCAGTTTTATCTCCAACATGATTAACAATGTAATAAGATTTCAATCTTTTAGATGTGCCTAGCCAACCATAGAAGTGGATTAATCATTTTCCAAAGAGAGAGAGAAAGTTGTTGATTAGATCTTTATAGTCACATCCAACATTCACCTTAGTACGTGCATTTTTGTAACATAAATGCATTGAGCCTAATGCTTTGGTGCTTCCAAATCAAATATCTTACCACAAGCAAAAGGAACACACTTGCAATGTATTAACTACCTCATTTTTTTCAAATAATGCTATAATGATGATGATGACAATGATGAATTGAAGTTGACCAGTTGAGACACTCCTCACCAACAAACTTGCAGCTTGTTACCTTAGTGATAAGAATCTTAGCAAGTAAACGTAAGTCACAAGTTCAAATTCCAATGCACCATGTTGACTTATGGAAAAACAAATCTCCATAAAAGGAATTTTGAAATTAGTGTGATCACAATAAATCCAAGAAAACTTGAGTTCAATTTCAATGGGTGCCACTAAGTTATAAGAAAAAATCCTTGTTTGTTTCACTTAATAGATCCAAGGCATTAGCTTACCATTGTACTACTAATTGGCAAAGCTTCTGGAAATATATTTTTTAAAAAAAGATACTGGCCATTAAATAATTCTCTATTATTCAGACCACACTTAATACTTGCTATACATGCAATTCCTATTGGATAGAGCATAGGACTCTTCCAAGGCCCAACCTAAGCATCGTTTCTTTTTTTGGTCCTTGGTTCATCAAGGTCTTCCCATCGGACATAGGCTTCATTTCTTAGGAATTGATCATCCTAAATGCCCCATTTGTAAAGCAGATGACTCTTTTCAACATGTCTTTTGGGATTGCTCATTCTCTCAACACATTTCAAAATGGTGTCAATCTCTCCAAGTCTTCTTTCCAAACCATTCTATTGGTTTTCCTCAATGTATCTTTCAAGATAATTGTGTTAAGCGTCACCTTCAAAAAGCTTAGAAAATCCTCTTATTTGAAATTATCTTCTTTATTTGGAAACATCGCCTAGATTCTTGGTATCAAAACACAAACTACAATGAATTTGACTACGGTATGAAATGCTTTATTGCTAGTATTGTTCAACTTTAATGTCGAGAACTAAGCTTTATCAATAATATTACCTTTTTCTAAATGGTTTCTCTTTGAGTTAGTTGTATTGGTCTCCTTTTTCAGTTGTCGTCCCGGAGGGTGTGATAAGCTTATATTGAATGAGTTCATCAACTAATTTGTTTACCTTGCAAGAAAAGAAATCAAACTTGTTAGATGTACAGTAGCATCAAAATCAAGCACACATACTTCTTAGACATGTAGAAGTGATGGTAAGAAATAAAACAAAACCTGCAACTTGTTTACACATGTATGCTTTTGTTGAGTCACATTGTAGAAGCATACAGTAAAACAACATTTTGAAAATGCATTGATCTGTCCATGAACCCTAAAATTAATAAAAACAAATAGTCTTGATGCTCAAAACTATTATTAACTAGAACAAATTCTCCAAAAATCCTTCTATCGGTCATATCAATGCAATAGAGAAAATTGATTGTACTGAGGCAGATGATTGATTGCATAAATACAGAAAATTGATTGCAAATTTATATAGATTAAATCAGATGTAGTTATTATATTTTGTGATGGTGCAACATTTTTCCCAAAAAGAAGAAGAAGAAAAATGGTTGTAAGGCATTTGAAACTTAACAGCCAAAAAGTTGACTGAAATTTTAGAAGTCATTGGGAAAGAGATTTTGAAAGTAGTCAACAAAAATTTTCAATTTAATAGCCAAATAGTTGCTTATAAATTTAGAAATGTTGCAGGAAAGAGTCATTTGATAAAAATAAATTGAATTTTGTAAGGCAACCTTTTCAATGATTGGATTTTATTCATAGACACACTGTTCAGTATGATTTGTACATACCATATATTTTCTTTGTTTGTGCATGTCTATGACACCTTTTTCAGGCAGGTAAAATGAAGATTCTATTAATATACATTTTGGGGTACAACTAGGAATTTCTGGAAATTTGAGTGATCCACCAAGCATCATGATAAGTGACCTTCACATAACCGTAAAATCTAAAAAAACAAAAAAACATTGAAATAAGCACACAAATGGTGCCAACCCATCCCTAATCTTTATTTGCTGCTCTAAATCTGATTCGACATGCCACATCTTTTTTTGGCATTTTAATGCCAACCACTATATTTCTTGTTTACTTTCAACTTTCTCAACACTTTATGATTTTCCATATCACCTATGATAGTTATTCGCAAGTTTTATTACAATGCATTGTGTTCCATTGATTCATGTCCAAATTGTTGACAAATGCTGTAAATGTTTCTGGTATTGTAGAATATTGATTTGTGATTGCAAACTTTATTTAACCATGACCAAATGCAGGACCATACATAAAACCATGGTGCAAGGCACAAACCATAACTAAGTTACACCTCCTTGATGATATGCTATCATGTATCATTATGTAATTTTCCAAGACTAACCTCGCTATATTTTGTTGACCTCGCTATATTTTGTTGAGTTCTATTGCCAAACTTGCAATGAATAGTGACCTCTCTTTCATTGGAACTAGTCCTTTACACTAGTATCACAGGCACTGTTGCATGATTTCTGAATTGCTTTTAAATTTCTTAAAATCTTAAAGCTTTTCTCTTTTTGACCCTTTCTATAACTTGAAATGAATAATAGAATCATTGTGTTGTAACATGAAATTGGGGGGGACCTTAGTTTTGCATACATTTCTTAATAACAACAGCTAATTGATTTAACACAATTTCTGTGATGGTTGAGGTACTCTGATTTTTCCTATCCTAAGCCGAAGCTAGCTTATGTGTGCATGTCAATGATGATTCTCTTCATATTTATGAAGAAAAAAATGGGATGTTCAGGATCATGAAATCAATTATTCAACCTAACAGCTAAACATTATTTATTTTCTTTTACTTTTCATTGTTACTGTGAGTTTTATAAATCAAACTTATTTAAAATTGTTTGACTGACTTCCACCTGTGTTGTAAATTGTCTTTGTTGTCTGTTTAGAACATTGTATCATAATGCTCATTTGTGTTTTTTTTTCCCTCTGAATTTACAAAAAATGTTGCTTCCTTGTGGACTACCACCAGAAATGCAAGAAGACTAAATTCTTCTGAAGGAATGAACAGATTAGCTAATAAATCTTTTTCTGCAACAATGCAATCTAACATATGTTGCTGTCAAAAGCTCAGCCTCTTTTACCAATTTACATTTAATACCATTATTAATTTTATCAAAACCACCATTTTCCCGTAAATGACGACTAGATGAATTTTCTGATCTGCATTCTAGTGATCAAAATGAAGTTTTCCACCAAAATTTTGTACTTTGTTTTGGCTTTATAAAATATGTATATTTCAATTATACAACCATTTTTTTTTCTAGTCACATGAAGCTTTGCTTGCAATGTTTACATCTCTATATATTTGAAATTTTTTTTGATCAATTATATTGTTCTAAAAATTGTTTTATGAAATAAGTTATGCTACTAGGGTGCATGTTTTTGAAATCTCCAACTACCATCTAGCATAATTGTAGTTATGTAGGATTTGAGACTATTTCAGAGTTGTAGCTTGCATCATTGCTATAATTTGAATACATGTTTTCGTGTTTTTTGACCATATAAATGATAAAAGAAAACATTAAAAATTAAAAAAAAATTATGGTAAGAAACCACTTTGTATCTTAGAGATCAATCTTAAAAATGCTAAATCAAATGATAACAGTATGTTCAACCTTTATTGGTTTAGTTTCAAAGGTGTTTTTTAATGAAGGCAGATGTAATCATTCAAACATATACTAAACACTGTGAATAATAGTATATTTTTAAAATTCTATATTAAAAAAAATATTGCAATGGTGGTGGTGACAACTAAGGCTTTATTTCAGCATACATGTTGTTCTTTTGAATGAATTAAATATTGTGAGGGTTTACCTTTTTTATTTAAAATTTGATATAACTTCAGGAAAGTAAATTTGAACTATTCAAATATGTAAGGTAACTTTGGTTATTGTCAAATCTCCAAATTTAAGAAAACAAATTGCTCTTGGCTATATCTAATATGTTGTGCAGTTACATAATTGTTATCATATTGTCCTACCTTATCAAATGGTCTTAAAATCATACAAAATCTCTCTTTGTTCATCTATGTTCCTTTTAATTAAAGGTAATTTGTTTTGAATTCAATCATTTGAAATGAATTGTATTTTAATATAATGAAAAATTGATGTATAATCTTTGGAATCAAAGTTTGAACAATTTCATAATGTTTTGTCTTAGTGATTAAAGTTATGTTCTTTTATTTTGAAAAAGCAAAGCTAAAATGTCTTGAACAATTTCATGTGAAAGTTAGTTTCAAATTGTGGAATCTTAGAGGGTTTATCTTCCAACAATTTATACAAAGCCTAAATGAATAAAGGATTGTTCTCCTAATATGATAGGGGAACCCTCTTGTTTTGAGTGTTAATAAAGAATTATTTGGTTTCATGAAATCTCAATTTTTAAAGTAATAGAAGAGGCAACAACATGCATTTCCTTTGTTTTGAGAAATGCTCCTATAGTGAGTGTTAATAAAGAATTATTTGGTTTCATGAGGTTTCCATTTTTAAAATTAATAAAACAAGCAGCAACATGCATTTCTTTTGTTAAGAGGATCAATTTCTTTTCCAACATGTATGATTCATGAATTCTTCCAACATAAAAGCATGAATGTGTTTCCAAGCATAAATTTAATGTGTTTCTAAGCATAAATATGACATGTATATGTTTGAATTATTTCTAGCATGAGTTGATATGAAATCTTCAATAGTTAATGATTTTAATTCTAAAATGTTTAAAATTTATAAAGGACTCAAGTTGCTTGGTCCACATGCATAAATCCTTTATGAAGTAAATTTAATTAATTTCTCTAATAATTAGTGTTTTAACTTGATACTTGAGAAGAGAAAGAGGGATTCTATAGAACATGGAAAGCAATGCTTACCAATATTAAACCTTAACAATATAGGAACCTCAGCCGAACAAGGATATAATTAACCTTATGAAAATTTGTCTAAATTTCATTTTATTCATATGTCAAAACTTCTAAGTGTTTAAAAAAGTTACGTGCTTAATTTATACGAAAAGTAATTCAGGCCCCGCAAGCAATAAAAACAAAAACATCTCTACTAGCTTGCAAGTTTTTTTTTCTCCGATACTGAAATCGGTGTCTGGTCCTCTGGGACCCGGTCACATATACCAAAAAATAAAAATAAAAGATAAAAAAGCTTCATAGTGAAGCACTACTATTTGGATATTAAAGACACAGCTGAGGAGAAACCAATGATTAAAATCTGCAGAACGAGTTCTTGACACAAATAAACGAAATTTCATAAGTCGAGACACATGAACTCAAAAGTTCAAATGGGCTTTTATTTTACAAACTTCAATCTGTTTCATCACAGAATTAGGCAAACAACAGAATAATGCCAATAGTATTGGTAACACCCCGTCTTTCTACAAATGCTCTCCTGAAACCTCCAGCATTTTGAATGTGTTGAGTCAGAAGGTATGCACCAATGATTAGACTGACAATTACACCAATCACTCCTCTGATTTCAGTGATTAAATGTCGTGTCACAACCATTAAAAGGATCAAGGATGCAGGCATCTCCAGCCAGTTTGCACTTATAGCACAAAGCAACCACCATTTTTAACTCCTTGCCAACCTTGACATTTTTCCATTAGATTATTATATTATATTGCACTAACAAGGAGGACAGTTTTCATAAAACATGAAGGCCAGACCTGGAAAGCGTGCAGGGAAAAATAACTGCAATGAAAGAAATCCATTTCCCCACCTCTCCACTGCAACATCAAATTCCAGGATTACACGTGTAATCAGAAATCTGATGTTTCTTCTTCCTCTGATGAATGGAGACTTATTTTTGAAATAAAATTCTTCACCTAGAAAAAATGGAAAAGCACACTTGGCAAATTGAGAAAAAGATAAGGGACCAACAAAGCAATCATCATGTTTGTTGGGCAGTTGGTGCGGTCCAGTGTTTCAAGAAGTAATAAAAACCCACAATTGTTAACATACAGGATCTTGGGTACTTTTGATTTAGGATATAAGCACTCGCTAGCTCCTCAGCATGATATCCAGATGTATAAAGACTAATAAACTAGCTAAAAATTCATCTTAGTCAACCACCATAGCATTGGCTCTTCTGAATTTCATTTCCATGTATGTTTATAAATTCAGCAAATTTTGACTAAATTGGCAAGTAGGCATCTTTAACGGGAATCACTTAGAGTGATGGTAAGGTGCTAGTTTCTTAAGTTTTAAGGGTAACAGTATTTTAGGCTTTTGCTTATCTACCCACCCTCCTAGAACCAGCTAGGAAGAATAAGCATTGAACCTCGGGTCATGACCCTTTGGTAGGCATTACTTGCATAATTTTTACAATGAATGCTTTGTATGTTTTTATTTAGTAAGCATATTTGCATATTTGCTACAATGAATACTTTGCATGTTTTCATTCCCTAACCCATGTAATAGGAGGAGCATTGAACCTCTGGTGATGACTCTTTGATAGACTTGCATGTTTTATGACCTCTAGTTCTAGTGGCATAACAAAAGTCATGCAGGATTTGAGATGATTTCATAGTGATAGCTTGCGTTAGTGCTATAGTTTTAATAGATGTTTTGGTTTTTTTTAAAGGTATAAATAAAAAATAGTAATAATAAAAAAAATTAAGGTACATTAAGAAACAACTTTGTATCTTAGAACTCAAGCTTAGGAATGCTATATAGAATCAAAATAATATATTTAACCTTTATTGGTTTGGTTTTAAAGATATTTTTTAAAGGTGGTCACATGGAATCCCTCACTAAATCATTAATGGTATATTTTTAAAATTCTCTATCATTTCTTGATTAAAAAAAGATGTTACAACAATGGTAACAATAGCATCCAAGGCCGCAACGCAGTGGGTACGATACTTAAAACACTCATCTTTAATGAAGGAGGTTGTTCTCTTGGTGGAAAAGCTTGATTTAAGTGTACATGATGTTTTCATAAACAAATTGGAAATTGCAAGGGTTCACGTTTTTTTTTCTTTAAAATTTGATCTAAGTTAATAAAAGTAAATTTGAACTATTTTAGCTTTCTAAGGTAATCCTAGTTTCCATTGAACCTCTAAATTTAGGAAAGCAAATTGTCATCAACTATATCTTATACATTGTCGCAGTTCAATAGTTGTTATCATACAATTATCTCATCCTATCAAATGATTTTAAAATCATACTAAATCTCTCATCATCGCTCATCCTTTTAACTAAAGGTATTTTGTTTTGAATTCAATCATTTGAAAATGAAATCTATTTTAATGTAATGAAAAATTCATATATAATCCTTGGAATCAAAGTTTGATTCCATGTCTTTTACAATTTAATAACAGTTTAGCTTAACTATCTTTAAAGTCATGGACCATGGTTCTTTCCATGTCTTTTATTTTTAAAAAAGAAAAGCTAAATTGTCTTACTCAATTTCATGTGAGAGTTAATCACAAATTGTGGGCACATAGAGGGCTTTTCTCCCAAAAATTTATACAAAGCTGGAATGAATGTCCAAATATTGTAGAGAAAAACTTTTGTTTTAAGTGTTAATAAAGAATTATGTCATTTCATAAAGTCTTAATTTTTAAAGTAATAAAAGAAGTAGCAACATGCATTTCTTTTTGATGAGTCGTGTTTTGGGCGACCGTGATATTGCATACGTGATATCGCGTTGTCCCTGCGATATAGCGTACGTGATATCGCATCTCGCCACCAATTCTATAAATAAGAGGCAGCTCTCCCTTGTTTGGCATCTATTTTTACTCTCTTAGCAAAGCTCTGGCAGTTTTCCCCTTCCAGACATAGAATATTTTTCTAGTGTTTGCCTGCAGTATGGTGATTGTAATTGTACAACATCCTTTACTCGAGTGTGACGTACTTGGACACGCACATGACCAGAAATAAAGATCGAGATTACTTCATAATTGCAGCATTCACTTAGTTTAATTAATTATTCATTTAATTGTTATTTACTACTTTCTTAGTTTATATCTCTCACCCTTATCTCCTAGTAACGTAGAATCAGTACGACTTGATCACGAGCATTTAAGTATGACTACTTGGCAACTCAGTAGCGTACCTAGGCCATGCGCTTGGTAATCCCAATGGTAGTTGTGCACGAGGTCCAAGATGTGTGCGGATGATTAAGGAAAGGATGCTCATCGCACTTAGGCTAGTTTAGACTCTCTTACCCTTTCCTCCTAGCTTAGTTAATATTACTTCCCATTGCCTTCAGGAGTAGATTAGAGTAGGAACCACATCATACACCTCAATCTGGCCTAAACCATACGTGACAAAGATAATACTAGTCCAGGTGGGAAGATAGCGAACTGCGACCTAAGGCTAACTATCTAGGTGCCACAACTAGCCCGTCTGCAGAGTTCGACCGGATCGCGTATGAAAACACTCGTATTTGTATGGTTGAGTGTAGGGGTACCTCGCCACTCATCATTGGCGCCATTTCCGGGGATGGTGCTAGTTATCTAGGTTAGTTATATCATACAAGGTTGCTGTATAGGACTTAACGATATATCTCTTAAGAAGAAGAAATAATTATAAAGAGTCACACATAAATTCACACACAACAATGCCTCTCCTACAAGAGTACGATAATGCCACACTTAGTGAGGAAGTTCATTAGAGAACTAACGAACTATATGATAATGAAGATTGGAGTATGCAACCCGAGGTGGCAGTTTCTTATAAACATGAACGCAAGCAACGTCATCCCAACGCTCGAAAACATAACTTAACTAATGACGATGAATCCCTACTGGCCACTACAAGCTTAACGCAAATACACGAGGCTGTTTGAATCTCCCGTAGGCATCGTAAAGAGAGTCGTCTACCCAGGCTCGATTTAAACAACTTCCCTACTTTTTCAGGAGGCTATGACTTAGATCCACAACAACATTTACTAGCCTTCTACGATGCCTGCACATGGAACAACATTGATAACAGCTGGAAAAAACTTAAGCTCTTCCCTATGACACTCATTGACCAAGCTAAAGTATGGTATAGATCATTAAATCCAAATTCAATACGACGTTGGTCAACAATGGTAGAGTTATTTAACGAAAGATATCAAACCTACGCAAGAGTGTCAGCCTTGAGGAAACAAATCCAAGGGTGGAAACAAGCACAACATGAACCCTTGGACATGGCCTTAAAAAGATATCATGCACTATTAAATAATTGTCCAGGCCATGAGTTCTCCGAGGAAAGGCTTTTGTACCATATCATTGATGGGCTTCGTGATGCAACAAGAGAAACCCTAGGGAGGTATGCCCAAGGTCAACTATACGAACTACAAACCCATCAAGTCCAAGAGCTTATTAAGTGGGTAGCAAAAGAAGAAGGATAAATGGCTAGATGGGAGAGTGTTGAAAAACATCAACGGGAACAAAATCTTAACTCAACGAAGGTCCATGATCATAAGAAGGAAAAGTCAACCTATCACAAGGAGAAAGAACTATCTTTTCCAATACAACAACCATTAGAGGAAGTTGAGGCAAAGATCAATAAGATGTTGGAATGGATGCATCAAAAGTGTGGAGAATGTATCAATATTATTGGAGATAGAGTTTTGATAACCCAAGAAGCAGGAAAAAACATTAGACATTCAGAAAGAAGGAATGAAGAGAATAAGAGCTCAACTGCTGATCATACATATGAATGCATCATATGCCTGTACGATCACCCTAAGGGCCAATGCCCAATCTTGTCACATTTATATGAGCATTTGGGAAATACACTACATTCAGAGTTCGTACAGAGATACTGTGTTCGATCACAGTGGCAACAATCCTAGTCATGGGGGAAACCATCCCTACACTGGAGACATCCTTCGTATTACCCGAATCCAAATGCTTATCAAGTCCAACATCCTGTTTCCCTAAGTGGACGAACATACTCCATCTCATCACCTTACAATTTTCCTCAATATTATCAACCCATGCCTCCAACACAACCACCACCTTGTGCACCTTACACTTCTCCTAATTTTCAACATTCTCATCCTTTCCCTTCTTCTACATCACCACCAATTGTTCCTAAGGTGTCTGCACCATAGCAATAACCCACAAATTTTCCTTGTGCTACTACTACCAACAGTAGTGAAAAGCCTCCTCAACATCAAAAGCGTCCCTTCTTCAAACATGATCATAAAAAGAGACAACACAATTCCAAGGCCACTACATCCTCCAACCCAGCACAAGCCCAACACTATGGTGCACCCTTATCTTCGAATCCAACGCCTCATGTTACTTCATCAGGGCCACCAACTAACACTCTAACGACCACATGGCCCAATGAACACAATCATGGAAGGCAACATCTTGATCCTTGCATACCATCTAATGGTCCTAAATATCATAGTGGGTCAACTCATTATCCGGGAACTACATCGTATAAATTTCCCCACTATTCCCATTATAACCAAGTGTGTGGACCCCAATGGGGTAAGTATGACCAAGTTCCAATACTTCCAACATGCAAGGATCCTCATCGTCCATTTATTAGTCCTTTACATGCTCAACCATTTAGTTACGAGGGATATCCCCATTCTAAATAACAAGCAGGATTAATAACCATTTTTCATTTTCTTTAATTTTACAATTTTTGTTTTCCAGTTTTTTTCAAGTTTTAAAATTCTTGTTTTATCTTTTTGTCTTTTTTTGTCTTTTTACATTTTTGTAAGTAATCTCGTCTACGAATAAAACACTCATGTGGCTCATTGGTTGAGGTGTGTTCTACATTATCGAGTCTCGAGTGATCAATTCTTTGAACAGTGAGCCCACTACAACCACTCATCCACTCTACAAATAAGAGGTTTTGTTCAAGGGTACAGTGATATTCTTGACATTCTTAAAACTTAAAATTAATTTTGTGTTCATTGTACCCAGAATGAAGAAGGATGGAACAAGAGGGAATGATTAGGATGTGACATCAAGGGGACTTGTGAATTCTCTTTGGTGACGTCTATGGGAGTTATCATGCAATGTGGTTGTACTAAGATCCTTGTAGATCTAATAAAAAATGGGAGTAAGAGTAATCAAAAAGGGCACTCAAAAATCCAATGTTGTTCTAGGGAGTCCCACTAGAAGTACATGCACCCATGCCTGAAGGTTGGTGGCTTCTCTGGATTCAGTAATTAAAAAAGAGAGAGAGAGAGAAGAAAAACAAAGTATCACAAAACAAAAATCAATCCTCCCTTAAACAAAATGCCAAGTGATCGTACGCCTTGTTGTTTTGGTACTCTCACAGTCACTCATCATGGGATGAAAAAATGCGGTGTCACTGATTAGAGGAATGGACTTGGTCCTGATCTTGGAATGACAGGTTAATGACATGTTAAACATGATTTTCACATAGGATTCACTGTGCCCTGACTCAGTTACCTCATGTCCCAATCTCTACAATCCCTTCTATAACCCGTCTCACCTCACTATTCATGTAATTGTAACTCGTGTCTTGTGTAGCGTAGAATTCTCATCTCATTCTAGTGATAATTACATGTGTGTGTTTTGTGGAGTTAGTGCGGATTACATCTAACCCTTTTAGTACTCACAGACACTTTAAGTGTCGTTACACAAGGGTACTATAGGTTGGAACTTGCTTTGGGGAGGACCCACTTGTGTAATATTTTGTAATTCTCACTTATAACATACTTGAAACACACTATTCATTACCCTTAGCATAATTCCCAATGATTTTCTTTCCCTTATTACTATCCCTCCAATTTAACGTTCCTATGTACCACCACATAATTTTTTTCTTACCACCGAGGTTTTATGGATCAATTACACTCACTCATCATCATTTGTGCCTTCACAACAAGCTTAATTACCCTTGAATCTCCTAACCATAGCTTAATTTCCTAAGTTTCC
Organism: Gnetum montanum; assembly: GCA_015680685.1. Taxonomy (NCBI): domain Eukaryota; kingdom Viridiplantae; phylum Streptophyta; class Gnetopsida; order Gnetales; family Gnetaceae; genus Gnetum; species Gnetum montanum. The sequence goes on along the minus strand of MNCI01000667.1, from coordinate 407,011 downwards.
AGCGTTAATTTCAAGAAAATATTTAAAAATTTGACCTTTTAGTGTTGAGTCTATCTCACTAGGGCTGCAATATTGCATCCCTCCAAACGTATAAATAGGTGACCCCCCCCCCCTGCAACACTCAGCATCATTTTTTCCATTCCACGGGGGAGTTTTTGAATTTTTTCTCTACGAATTGTGCTTGAGTGACCCTTGCTTTTCTCACTAAATCTCGCTTGTTAGTACATTCATCAAGAGGAACCTCCTACCAGACAGTTCAGGCAGGCAGAAGGAGGAACTACTACAGTGCCTGAACAGGGACAACATCTCACGTTGCCCCAAGATTGTGTTCAGGCCATCCATGAAAAGTCCACATTTGCTGGACCAACTGCAACTCAACTTGTAGGACCCAGCCAACCTCCAGGCATAGGTCCCAGCCAAGATCAGCTGTCACCGCCGCAAGACTACCGACCATCGATGAGTCATCTTAGGGCCATCGCTGAGACGGTCAGTTGGGGAAGTCGTAATGATGCAAACCTCTTTTGTGTCATCGATGATGCCATTCAGCCCATTTCTTCTTTAGATTGCACAAGGGACGAAATGTCTATTCACACAGGAGAAGGGGAAAGTAGATGATCACAATAGATCTCAGGAAACGTGGCATCCTTCCAGGTGTAATTAGAAACTGGTGAAGGGGCCACTGTGGTGGTCATGCAACACCAGAATGCCGCAGGAGCTACAGAAGTGGTTGTTGACCACATCAAAGAATCTTTCAACGTACCCATTGTCCCACCGGCAAACTTCACAAGAGCATTGGATGCTCATACTTTGGCCAGAACCTCAATGACTTCTGTAAAACATGAGGATGCACTTGATCAATTGTTCCAAACAGGGTAGGTAATGACGTACCTATTTGACATCCCTCAAGATGTTACAGCAATTCAGTCAGACCTCATTTCCACAAAAGGGAAGCTGGTCTTAACAGAAGTAAGGGCTAAGCATGCTGAAGTTGAAGTGTAGAGACTACAAGAGCTACTCGTAACCCTACAAGTAGCGCAGCGGGATCCCTTACAATTTGTTCCTGCAAACCAACTAGAAAATTTTAGAACTGAGTAGCTAACCAAGCTTATAGCAGAGAATAAAAAGGTGGTTGATGAAAAAGAGAAGGTTGTTTGGGATTCCTCGACAGCACAGGCGCAAACTCATGCGCATCTTAAAGCACTCAAGGCCTTACAAGAAGAAAACAAGTAGCTCATTGCAAACAACCTTCGGTTGACCACTATGGAAAAAAAAAGAATGTTCTCGAGGAACACTTTCATCAGTTGTGAGAACAATTCATCCAGGTCAACCGAGACATAAGCCATTTAGCCAGAGAAAATCGAACCCTCTCGATGGAGGAGTTACATGCCATTCATCAAAAGTCAGCTATTGAGATAAGCGCGTGAAAAAATGAGGCTAAGTGGCATGAAAAGCTGAAAGAGCACTTCCGAGATCAGGTGGGGATGTACAAATAGATCCTTGAAAAGGAGATCCATATGACCAAGGCCCACATCAATGCTATCAGTTCTCAACACACTGACTGGTGGGTCATATTGGACACATATGCCTTCGCCCACCAAGCGGAAGTTAAGACCCAGGTGAAACACCGTGAAAATTACGGGTCGGCCTCAGGTGAAGATTCGTAATTTGAGCAGAAGCGCACCTCAAATTTGTCTAAGGACAAGTTTACGCTCCATCACGCACGACAGCGTGATGAGCGTAATAAGCTCCAAGACAGTGAAGACGCCCCGAATTTTTCTAAGGACAAGTTTATGCCCTATCACGCACAGTAGCGTGATGTGCGTAATAAGCTCCAGGACAGTTAAGGGGAAAATCCAGAGAGACATGACGGGTTGGCACTTGTTCTCGCGCGGCGCTTGATTAACTAATCTTTACGCACCTTATGCAGCGATGCATACTCGTGCGTAGGTCAGAATGCAAGTGCGCGCTCATTTACGCTGCGTCACGCATAGTTGCGTGACCAGCGTAAAACAAGCCTGAGCACGTGGTTGTTATATCAAGATTGCACTCATACACGCAACGCAACGCGAATGAGCGCAAACGCAGCCGAGACATGTTTATCACGGGCCTGCTCTTCACACGCAACGCACGCAAACGAGCGTGTTGTGCGTAGTCGCAGTTCGACTTAAAAGGAGCAAGTCAACAAGGTCCGCGACATTCGGGCCCGCATCATCAGGGTTGCGCATGTCGCGGACTATAAATACCCCGGTTGACACATGAACAAAAAAGAAGAGGACAACAACAAAAAAAAAGGGGATTGAGCAGTTGGCAAGAAGACGAGTTAACAGAGCACCAGAGCACTTATCACTTTTGACAGCAGACCAAGAGGACAAGAGCATTTTCTGAACAAGGGAACACTTATCGCCCTGAAATAGAGAAACAAGAGCAACCTCTTGGCAGCAGACACTATCCCTTAGCAGGAACAGAACACAGCGCACCCGAACCCCAACAGCCGATCTATCTAAAGCTGAGAAGCGGAACGGAAATTGCAGAGTCGTCTTGCCCGGTTAGCAGGTTCTATCGGTTCGAAGATCATTAGACTTCAGAGCTTGACCATTCCTGCACCTAAGCTTTGGTCCAAAAGGTAGATCAGACTTCTGTTTAGGCAGTTTTCTTGCTGTTTTGTGCTCATCTTTGTATTCAATTTTTCGGGACTTTTCTCCCGCTGTAATATTGTATACACCCAGCCACGCATTCCATTTAGCATTGAAACATAGATCTTTGATCTTCGCAAATTGCACGATTTTTTGCTCCCGATTCGCATCTTTTCGGCGTTTTGGCGTTATCTTCGTGGTGGTCCATTTACATCGTTGTCCTACCGTTTTACGATCGATCTACAATCAGCATCATTTTTACTGACCCGTAAGTCCCTGTCTGATCGACAAGACCGTTCAGGGCACCACGGATTCATTTTTCCAGCTTAGCCCTTGCGCGGATCCGTGGTTAAAACTGTGTACACGGAATCTCGGTCGGTATTTCCAGCTGCCGACAGTTTCCGTCGTTACAGTTTTCTGGCGCTAGAAGGAGGGCCTTCAGGCTCCGATCCGAATATTTCGGGTAACCCTGTTAGCGATCTATACCCTAGGCCATAGACATAATACCTCTAGGGAGGTCTAAGGTCAATCGTGTGGTATTCGATCAGTCACAAAGACAATTTCTTTGAAATCCGGCAGGGTAGAAAGCCATTTGTGTTGTTTGCCAACTTTTCTCTTTGTCAAATCCGATCTCCAGTCATTTTTTTTTCATCCTTGATCCATGGACTCTTACTACATTAACGCGATAGCCACAACCGCCATGGTCACTGTCGACCCGGGCGTCGCGCCCGTGAACCCGACGGTGGCCACGGGGCCAGCCCCCAGTACAACCGGTCCTCAGGGACCCCTGCGCCATTCATTAAGGCTTCAGGGGAAAGATCCCATATTTACGGTCATAACCCCTGATGACTACAACTTTATTTGCGTCAAGATCCAGGCGAGGTTGGCTCTCAGCCGAGCTGAGCTTGAGGCAAAACGCAACTTTGAGGTGCTCCATCGAGGAGGTTACGATTTCAAGCCAACCGCTTATGATATAATCCCCTTTACCGAGCACCAAAACGAGCTAATTTCTCAGCTAATCATGGCTAGAGGCCAGGCCTCACAGCCTGCGGTAGAGCCCGAGCGTGAGGAGGAAGCAGAGGCAGAGGACGAATTCGCAGCCATGTCGGAGCATTCGTTCCATACCTTGTCTCCTCAGACATACGCAAATCTGTTGTTCCCTTTCAACGGAGAGACGGCTTCTATAGACTCGGCCGTGACCATGCAGATGCACATACCCGTTCTCCCTCAGGCCAACGCGCAGCCGTCTGGGTCTCACCAGGCCAACGCGCAGCCGTCTGGGTCGCACCAGGTAAACGCGCAGCCTTCTGGGATGCAACTGCAGTATAATGCGGGGACATTTCCGTTGCAGCAGACAGTGAACATTCCGGCGGCCGAACCGACGGCCACCATTCCTCATTTCATCCCCCACGTACAGACTCACGCCACGCCTTCGACTCGTCCGGAAGTGTTCCCGCCTCCGCCGACTCAACAGCATGCTACGACCGTGCCGCCGCAAACTTTTGTCCAGTACCCTGCGACGAGTCACTGGGCTAACCCTGCGACGAGTCATTGGGTCAACCCGGCAATAGGCCAGCAGATGCAGGCAACTTACAATGTCCAGCCCCCGCCAGCACCGGCGGCGCAATTTTCACGGGTGCTTCCTCATTACACTTATCACTATGCCCAGCAGCAGGCTACGGCTAACCCCTCATCACAGGTCGGCGGGTGGTGGTCTTCGCAGGCCCCTCAGACCGTAGGGATCCCTGCCCCACCAGCTGTTACCCAACCACCCCAGGCATTCCAGTGGCCAAGGGCTATCCATCTAGTCCCTCTGCCTGCTACACATCAGCCTGCTGCACAGCCGCCTGCGGCACAACCGCAGCCGTTGACAGGTCTGGATCAAGCGTTCCAGCTTATCCAGACACTTACTGAGGAGGTTCGACGCCTCAAGACCGCTGGATCTGACACCATTCAGATCACGGATTTCTATCAAGATGATCCGATTAATCCAGCGGTCCCCGTGTTGTCGCTACCACTAGGGATGTCCCTCCCACATTTTACTAAGTATAATGGGGAGGGGGATCCCAACACTCACTTGGCCACCTTCAGGTCCGAATCCTTGTTATTGCAACCATGGCCACACACTCTGGTCAGAGTTTTTGCAATGTCGTTAACAGGAAAGGCTTTAGACTGGTACAGAGCTCTCCCACGCTCTTCCATCACAACAATGGAAGAGCTGCTGACCCAATTCGTGACCCGATTCAGATACAACATGAAACCGGAAGTCACGTTGGAGCAGCTTATGGGGGTGAAACAAGACCCGCTCGAGCCGGTCCAAAAGTTCATACAGCGTTGGAACGCTACTTTGAATGAGATCCGTGACCCGATCGCGGACTCCCATCTGCTGGCCATATTCAAGGGAGCGGTCAACGACTTTATCAAGTCCAAGCTGTATTACCTTTCCCCTGGAGACATACGCCAAGCCTTCACCCAAGTCCGGAGCATCCAAGATGCCGTGGAAGCTAGCAAAGACCCGGCGTACATTTCTTACAGAAATACGCACAACAAGGCTAAGGACAAAGGTAAGCCACCAACCACCACTGTAGCGGCACTGACTGAGAATGCCAAAAACAAGGGCAAGAAGGCCCCAGCGACAGCACTGCCTGAGACCACGGCTAGTGCCAGCACTAGCCAGCCCACGGCTGCCCCTCAACAGCCCCCCAGCCAAAGCCGAATTTTGAGCGTAAAGACCATTCGAAATATGTGGCTCTTCCAGTGAAACACTCTGAACTGCTTAAACAACTGTTAGCAGCAGGACACATTCAACCCAAGAAGGTGTCCGAGGAAGCCCTGAAACGTCACAGACGACACTGTGAACTGTCGAAGGATCCTTCCTTAGCATTGCCTAACGAGCCGGCAGTTCCGAGATCTTTCCGGCTGGATCGCTTTTGTGACTACCATCAGATGTGTGGTCACGATACGGATTACTGCTGGGCGTTGAAAGACGATATTCAACGCATGATCGACGAAGGTCATCTGAAGCTGGACAGCAGTAACCCAACACGTCCAGAAAACCAGACATTACATGTCTATAAGGATCCGTTAAACGCAACTTACGATCCTTATACAATCACTGTGGTAAGTACGGACAGTGAGCGTAGAGGGCCACCAAAGCAACCGTTTGTTTTGCGTGTGCCCGCCAGCTCACAAAAGGGGGCAACTATTTCTTCGGCAGCAGGTGGGGTCTCACGGCCGCCGTTCATTATACGGGCACCTTCTCAGGCACGGCCTCAGTCATACGCTACCGCTCAAGCCGCAGCTTCGTCTTCGCCCACACCGAGGGCGCCCTTCATCATTAGGGCACCCCGACCACAGGCTGCTCCTCTCACGCAGGGGCAGACCTCGAACCAACACCAACAAGCATCGCCTCCTAAGCGAAAGGAGGAGAGCACTGAAAGTAACTCTACACTCGGCTTCCCGAAGCCCAGGCCCCTGGCCTCTGTGCCCATGGCTATGCCCCAGGAGCGTGGCAAAGGCACAGAAACGCAGCAGCCTTCTCTTGGTAGGAAGAAAATCAACCCCTCTTCTGACACCACTCCGCCTCGGGAGATCCGTCTCTTGGGGCGGATGGAGGAGGATAAGGGGGATAAACCACCCTGCCGAGAGAAGGACCTCCTCAACGCATTCACGCAGGTCAAACAAGCTCTCAAGCAGAAGAATACAACGCTGAGCTTGTACGATCTGCTGATGACTTCTCAAGAACATCGTGAGGCTATGGTACGTATGCTGACATCCATATCAGTGGACGCCAGCCTGCCAGCAGAAGAGGAAGCAATACACGCTATTATGTTTCTTCCTGACGCTGAACAACCCAAGCCCACCTCATTGACCTTTCTGGACGAGTCTGTTAAAGATGATCCGGAGAAGGGTCAAGTGACGACGGAACCGATGTTCATCACCATTCGGGTCGGTCAGTACCGCATCCGAAGGGTGCATGTGGATGATGGCGCAGCCACTAATGTCGTTCCCTCTTCCATTGTGGATAGGTTGGGTCTGGTCGACCAGATCACTCCCACGACGACGGCCTGCGTAAAATCCTTCAATGGAGCACAGGTTCAAATCAAGGGGACGGTGCGTATTGAGTTTGTGGCGGGGAATCAATTCCCCACAGAAGCCACATTTCTAGTCGTTGAGGAGATGCCCGGCTTTAACCTGATCTTAGGGAGGTCGTGGTTAGCCCAGCTGAGGGCGGTCTCGTCGCCTATCCATCAGGAGATACACCTGCCTTACGCCGGAGGGGAGGTTATCATACGTGGCGACGAGATCACTCCCAGGACCGTTAGTAACACTGCGGAAGAACGGGGTTCAGAAATTGAAACGGCTGATGACCAGCCTTCTCCCCAAGCCCCTGAACAGACCAATGACACTACTGACGGTCTAGCCTGGGCTGACTTGCCATTTCCGAATGACAGCGTAGAGGAGTCGAACTGCAAACCTCCTCGCCCATATGCAACAGTGAACATCAAAGTCGCTAAGAAGCAGTTGCGCATTGATGGCTGAACGAAGCCCTACAGCGTGCGTGCATGCAAGTTAGCGTATTCACCAACCGCTTGTTTTCCTTATGCCTGTGTGCTTTACGCTTGTTTTCTTTGTGCCTGTGTGCTTTATGCTTGTTTTCTCTGTGCCTGTATGCTTTATGCTTGTTTCCTTTATGTCTGCGTGCTTTGTATCTGTGTGCTTTTACGCTTCGCCCTCTGACTCTTGCCTTTTACGTTTCGCCTTTTGCCTTTGCATATGTCATTTTACGCATATTCTTATACGCATGTTTCTCTATTGCTTAACACAATGCCCAAGTTTACTTGTTTTACGCTACTGGCCCGCAATGGCCTTAAACTAGCAACCAAAAAAAAAATTACGCAGTGGCCCGCAACGGCCTTAAACTAGTTAACATACGCAGTGGCCCGCAACGCCCTTAAACTAGTAGTTTCCATTTACCACTTTCTTTCGTACTTACGCATACCTACATTGTTTACATCTTTACGTAGTGGCCCGCAACGGCCTTAAACTAGTTAGTTTACGCAGTGGCCCGCAATGGCCTTAAACTAGTTAGTTTACGCAGTGGCCCGCAATGGCCTTAAACTAGTCAATTTACGCAGTGGCCCGCAATGGCCTTAAACTAGTAGCTCTCTTTCCATTTACGCAGTGGCCCGCAATGGCCTTAAACTAAGACAAAATGATGAAAAATATGATAAATAGTCAACTTTATAACATCTTTGTCTCATTGTGACAGAATGCCAAAAAAAAAAAACAAAACTAAGCATGACCCCCGCTGCCACTATCACCCGTGTCCCTTAGCTCGAGATCAACCCCTAAAAGGTCGTCCTCTAATGGGCCATCGTTTCCAGGAAATATTTCGTCCGGAAAGATTGTCTCTTCACGAGACTCTCGCTCTAACACTGGCTCCACCGGAGGACGCTCTTCCTCATTGCGTTCTACTTCCGCTCCCATGGCCTCTTCCTCCAACCCCTCATCGGGCGCACGCGCTCCATCTTCTGGTACCTGAAACACCATAGCGTAAACATTAGAATAAGCAGCGTTATGTCGGGAGATGCACTGGTTAAGCCGTGCGTGAGCTTACCCGAGATAACCCAACTCCTGCAGCGAAGGGAAGCTTGTCTAGTCCAGCCCACAAATGCTCCATGATTTCATCCTCGGTCAGGTCTTGCCATGCGTCTGCCCCCGAGGCCATCCCTGCCTTCACCTTGCCTTTCTCCACGCTACTCCAGGAGGGAGGATCGGGATAGAAGGTAGGGATCGAAGCTTGGTCCCCAGGAAAGACCATTGCTCTCTCTGGAGAAGCAGTGACGGTCACCTGTTCCTCAAACTTCTTGAAGGCCTCGGATGCTCCAATGGTGTCGACAAAGACCTCTAAGGAATGTGTTTTGATAGCAGACTCACGGTAGCGTTTTCGGTATGCGTTGCTTTCCCTTTTATATACATGTTTGTGGTCTTTCTCCTTTTGCCCCCATTCCTGAACACCCGCGCAGTAGTCCCTCCAGTCTCGACTCTTTTGAGCAAGGAGCTCTATCTGCATCCTTTGCTCTATCAGAGCTCGACTGGTTTGTACATTGTTCTTGACGGCCGTCCAATAACGGGCATGGTCAATAACAGCTGTACGCCAGTCGTTGTCACGGGTGACTCGAGCCTGCAGGAACTCATAACGCGCCCTCAGATCTTCGACTTCCTTAGTCAGGGAGTCGACCTTCTGCTCTGATCGCTGCAATTTCTTCCATAGGGCCTCATTAACATTCCTGCTTTCCCACGCGGAGCGTGTCGAGCGTAACGCACATTTACGCATGTCCTCATAAATGTTGCATGGCATGACCGCCCCATCAGATGGAGGCTCTGCTGTGCCCAAGTCAATGGGTTCCGCGGGGTCCCATCGGAGGTGAGCTCCTGATAGAAAATAGACATCAACACAGATGACAGCTTAACAGCAAGACATTACATACTCGCGTTAGTCTACTTACCGGTACCAGGACCGGTGCGTTCAAGACGCTCGATCATTTCGTTAAGCACGCCTTCCATGAAGGCAAACTTGTCCGGGAGGTCCCTCCATTCCTCGTTAGCCGCAGCCGATGTGGAGGCATCTCCTTCCCCTGTAATATAACTGCGTTAAAAAAAAGTACTGTATCATAGACGTTTGCAAACCATCAAAACCATACGCTCCCCACCTCTGCCGGTGACAGTGGCAACGTCACCAATATTCTCCCGACTCCTTGCTGTTTCACGCACTGGGGTCTGTGCGTCTCTCGCTCTAGTAGCAGGGGCCTCCTCCCCAGTCTGTACGCGGCCCCCACTCGTAGCTGGGGCCGCCCCACGTGCTGACGTCTACGTGCGGCGCGTCTTAACAGTCGGGGCCTCTGCTTCTAAGGTCGAGGCCCCTTCCCCACTCCTTAACACTACTGCCCCTGTCTCAGGGGTCAGCCCACTTGTCTTTTTCGCTGTGCACATCCCCGTACATTAGGCCACGATTTACACTAGACAAAATAAACTATTGCGTATACAAGCTGAACACTTACCAGGTGGAGGCTTAGTCCGCTGCACCGTGAGCCCCACAGTGTGGCCGGCCTCGCCTTCAGGAGCCTCAGCCAAACGGAGCCTTTTCTGTCGGGCTGCAGGCTCCACAATTTCCTCTGCCAGGCGCTTCCCTCGCGAGGCGTCGCCGGTGTAGGTGGGCATTATCCCGCCTACACTGTCAAGTCCTCGCACCCGGGGTGCCGTCATGCCTTTAGTCGTCACGGACATAGACTCTCCGATCCCCTCCGGCGGATCCTGCCCACGGGTAGTGTTGAGGATGTGGGCAATCCAGGGTTTCGACAGTTGGTCTCAGTCCTGTAGCACCCAGACCCCGTTCCTCTGGACGACCAGGTACTCAGCAAACCGCAGGAGGGTAGCGATGAAGAAGGCATGATGCACGTTGAAGCGAGACTCAAGCTTCTCGCGAAGCTTGACCATCTCGCTCCGCAAACCCTTGGAAAGATGGGTTCCCCAGTCGAAGCGGGCTCCCTCCTCTAGCACCTCCCGCATGATGCGCGTCTGTTCTACCGAAAAGTTCCGCGCTTGCGAGAGGGTCTTGGGGAAAGTCCGAGCCCGAAACAGGGGATACAGCATCTTGGCAGTCGCCAGCTCGAACTTCTCGCAGGGGAATCCCTTTTGGTCCTTAGGGATTCTTGCCCACTCCTGCAGAAGCGCCTCCACTTTGATGCCCCTCTGGGCCTTCACGTTTACAGGAAGGCCGCCGGCGGGGACACCAAACAGGTCCAAAACGACCTGGGCGTTGATGTCAAAGTTCACACGCACGTTATGCACGCGCGTGCTGAAACGGTCGGCCTTCGCGTTGAAGGAGTCAACCAGGCCGATCATCTCGCTGGCGGGAACTTCAGGAGTGGCGGCCAGGAACAAGTGCAGCAGCCCTGCGGTCTGGAGGTTGGCGACCACCACAGCTGGGGCTGCCGACTGGCC
>MNCI01000667.1:291211-393484 GCA_015680685.1 Gnetum montanum | reverse complement strand
GGTCTTCCCGCCACAAAGGGACCTACCTTTCTTCATCTACCTCGCCACTTCGGACGTAGCAATAGCGGCGTTGCTCTGTCAGAGAAGAGATGACGGATCAGAGATGCCCATCTACTATCTGAGTCACGCTCTATGTGTGTACGAGACGAGGTATAACGATGTTGAGCGTAATTGCTTAGCGTTAGTTTTTACGCTCAAGAAATGTAGGCATTACCTTTTTCGTAGCCAGGTTAACGTTATTTGCAAAAATAACATACTTAGAGCCATCACACATAGCTTACACGAAAGTAGCAAAATAGCTCGCTGGAAGGCTATCACCGCGGAGTTCGACCTCCACTATATTGGCCAGTCATCTACGAAGGGCCAAGCGATAGCCGACTAGTTAACAACCTCACCGATTGACAATCATGCCACTGTAGAACCAGAGTTTCCTGACGAACATGTACATAGTTTAAGCCCTGCTTCGGCAGGCCTCGAAGCAACATTATACTTCGATGGAGCTTCAACCGCCAGAGGCGGCAGTGCGGTCACTGTTCTTACACTCTCACCTGAGGATGTGCGTCTACACGCTTACCGATTGACCTTCCCTTGTACGAACAATGTGGCAGAATACGAGGGACTCCTCAGGGGACTACTAACTGCAGGCGAACTCGATGTTCAACACCTGGCAGTTAGGGCCGATTCGATGCTAGTCATAAATCAAATCACTGGAGTCTACGCCTGCAAGGCGGTACACTTGCAGCCCTACTGTGATCAGGCTAAAGACCTCCTGAAGCGATTTATGACCTTCGACGCCCAGCACGTCCCATGAGCTGATAACACGCTGGCCGACGCACTGGCCACTCTGGCTTTACACGTACCGTTACACTTGTTTAACACCTGCCCCGCATTGATTACAGATTGCGCAGATCCTATCATTCAGACGGCGCAAATCTCCTCTCTTACCGAGGAAAGCACGCCTGAGTGGTACGATCACATCAAATCTTATCTTTTACAGGGTGAGTTACCAGCTGCTTTAACGCGCGCACAAAAAGACGCAACACGTAAACGCGCTAAGCACTACGTCATCATTGGAGACAGTACTCTCTGTAGACGCTCCTTTAATGGCGTGTTGCTCACCTGCGTTAACACAGACCAAGCACAGCACATTGTCAACGAAGTTCACGAGGGACTGTGCGGCGACCACGTAGCACCACGGGCTATGGCCCTAAAAATCTGTCGCCTAGGGTACTACTGGTCGCGCATGGAAAGGGATTGTCTGATAAAGGTTAAGACCTGTGACACGTGTCAACGTCATGCAAATCTCATCCACGTGCCACCCACAGAGTTGCACACGACGCAGATAACCTGGCCATTCCAACGATGGGGACTAGACATTATCGGACCCATCGCGCCAAAATATTCCGCAGGACATAGCTTCATCATTACCGCTACCGAGTACTTCACGAAGTGGGTAGAAGCTGTTCCCCTGCGGAAAATTACATCTCAACAGGTTTGCCATTTTATCTTGGACAACATAGTAACTCGATTTGGTCTCCTAATGACTATTGTGACCGATAACGGGCCACAGTTTAGCAGCGTGGATACCAAATCCTTCTGTGACAACCTAGGCATCAGACAGTCGTTTTCCTCCCCTTACTACCCGTAGGCGAATGGTCAAGCTGAAGCATCGAACAAGATTATCATCAACTTACTCAAGAAAATGCTCGACGGCAACAAAAGGCGGTGGCATGAACAGATCCTCTATGTGCTATGGGCATATCGTACTACGTGTAAGACAGCTACAGGTAGTACGCCCTATAGCCTGGTTTACGGATCTGAGGCGGTGCTACCTCTCGAGTTGCAGATCCCTTCTCTGAGGATGGTCCTCTCCACCGTTATAAATGAGGCTCAACACACCGAGGCTCGGATAGCGGACTTGGAGTCATTGGAAGAGAAGCGGATACAGGCTCTTGAGGCAATTGAAAGATATCAGGACAAGCAGAGGCAAAAGCATCATCACAATCTTCAGCAGCGTCTGATCAAGAAAGGAGATCTGGTTCTCAAGGCTGTGCGTGAACCAGCAGGCAAGTTCTCTGCAAATTGGGAAGGCCCTTTCTTGGTGACCGACGCATACAACAACGGAGCGTTCAAATTGGCAGACGTTAACGGCAACGAGCTGACAAATCCTGTCAATCATTTGTATCTAAAGCGGTACTTCATCTAGCAGCGACGACGGTGTTAATAACAGGTATGAAGGCTATCGTCCCCTACGACGTTAAACTGGCATCACACGTCCGCTACGATGTAAAACTGGCACTGCACGTCCGCTACGATGTAAAACTGGCACTGCACGTCCACTACGACGTTAAACTGGCACCGACCGTCCGCCATAACGCTAAAATGGCATACTTTGCACGCGTCCGCCACGACGCTAAACTGGCAAGTGGTTACCGTCCGCCACGACGTAAAACTAGCACTGTTGTACAGGTCCGCCAAGACGAAAAACTGGCACCCTTTGCACGCGTCCGCCACGACGCTAAACTGGCACAGGTAAGCAGCCGTCTGCTGAGACGTAAAACCAGCACAGATCTGTCCCTGGGTCACGACGTAAAACTGACATCCACAACACGGTCTGCTGAGACCCTAAACCAGCATATCCACTGTCCGCCACGACGAAAAACTAGTGCTTCTCGGTCCGCCCGGACTTTAAACAGGGACCATGGTCTATTGGGACTTAAAACCAGTAACAGCAGTCTACCAGGACTCAAAACTGGGATTCATACGCATCAAGCGAGCGGGATCATCTCTGACACAGCTGCACAGCCAACCGGGTGGGACGCTGAGACAGCTCCGGCGTCCCCACCCTCCGGCATCTTACTGATTCCTCGGACAGGCACAGAGGCATCTTACTGATCCCTCGGAGATGCCGCCACCGCGTCCGCCGCGGTGGAAGCAGCTCCGGGAGTTTAGCCTCGTTAGCGGGAGCCCCAACGAACCCCTCGTTGGTCACAGCTCCGCGAGTCTCCGCCAATCATCGCTATCAGACGCTGGCCTCACAGATTCATCTAGCCAGTGCCTAGGGCGATCAGCGAACTGCACTGCATCCGATGCCTTTTCGCGACGATATGCAGGGCCGAGTCATCAGGATTGGCGGCCTCGCCCGTGTGCTCCGGCTTCATCTTGACAGTACATTGGCTCTGATTAACATCCGACAGCATTGGCTCCAAAAGCCCCGTCTGTTGTCTATAAGCAATGGCGTCCTGTGTTTTCTTTTGTGGTTGTAGGCTGCTTAACTTGGAGGATGTCATTCAAAGGTGCATACATCTGAGCGGCGAAGTACAACAGCGTGTTGAAATGGCTGCTCAGGTTTGCCCACCCACTCAGTTTTGTATATTTCTTCCCGACACACGTCTACACTTCATCCTTGTTCCCTTCTTCCCCACCACCCAATTCCCATACGCAGTGTTCCATACACAAATCTTCGTTTTTCGCACCCACGCTAGCAGAGACATCGCGAAAGTGATGCGCAACGCTCTTTTCGTACGCATTCCTGCTACCATTTGTAACAGAGATACCTCAGATTGACGTGCTACGCTCGTCTGAAAGCATTCCTGTTGACATAAATAAACACACCGTTTGCATCTTCCCCGAACCTGTTTCCAATTGCACCCTTCTACCTCTCCTACTCGCAAGCCTTCTCCCTCTACGTAAACGGAGCAATACCTGAGTAGTCATGGAGGAACGTTGTTCTTGCTTCCGCCAATTCGGTGTTTCGCATTCTTTGTTGACGTTCTTCGGGAACGCCCTCTAACCGTCAACAAAGAGGGGCCATTGAAACACCGTGAAAATTACGGGTCGGCCTCAGGCGAAGATTCGTAATTTGAGCAGAAGCGCGCCTCAAATTTGTCTAAGGACAAGTTTACGCTCCATCACGCATGGCAGCGTGATGAGCGTAATAAGCTCCGAAGACAGTTAAATTTGTCTAAGGACAAGTTCACACTCCATCACGCACGGCAGCGTGATGAGTGTGATAAGCTCCACGACAATGAACGTGTCCCAAATCTGTTCAAGGACGAGTTTACGCTCTCTCACGCACAGCAGCATGATGAGCGTAATAAGCTCCAAGATAGTGAAGACGCCCCGAATTTGTCTAAGGACAAGTTTATGCCCTATCACGCACAGTAGCGTGATGTGCGTAATAAGCTCCAGGACAGTTAAGGGGAAAATCCAGAGAGACACGACGGGTTGGCACTTGTTCTCGCGCGGCGCTTGATTAACTAATCTTTACGCACCTTACGCAGCGATGCGTACTCGTGCATAGGTCAGAATGCAAGTGCGCGCTCATTTACGCTGCGTCATGCATAGTTGCGTGACCAGCGTAAAACAAGCCTGAGCGCGTGGTTGTTATATCAAGATTGCACTCATACACGCAACGCAACACGAATGAGTGCAAACGCAGCCGAGACATGTTTATCACGGGCCTGCGCTTCACACGCACCGCACGCAAATGAGCGTGTTGTGCGTAGTCGCAGTTCGACTTAAAAGGAGCAAGTCAACAGGGTCTGCGACATTCGGGCCCGCATCATCAGGGTTGCACGTGTCGCGGACTATAAATACCCCGGTTGACACATGAACAAAAAAGAAGAGGACAACAACAAAAAAAAAGGGGATTGAGTAGTTGGCAAGAAGACGAGTTAACAGAGCACCAGAGCACTTATCACTTTTGATAGCAGACCAAGAGGACAAGAGCATTTTCTGAACAAGGGAACACTTATCGCCCTGAAACAGAGAAACAAGAGCAACCTCTTGGCAGCAGACACTATCCCTTAGCAGGAACAGAACACAGCGCACCCGAACCCCAACAGCCTATCTATCTAAAGTTGAGAAGCGGAACGGAAATTGCAGAGTCGTCTTGCCCAGTTAGCAGGTTCTATCGGTTCGAAGATCGTTAGACTTCAGAGCTTGACCATTCCTGCACCTAAGCTTTGGTCCAAAAGGTAGATCAGACTTCTGTTTAGGCAGTTTTCTTGTTGTTTTGTGCTCATCTTTGTATTCAATTTGTCGGGACTTTTCTCCCGCTGTAATATTGTATACACCTAGCCACGCATTCCATTTGGCATTGAAACATAGATCTTTGATCTTCGCAAATTGCACGATTTTTTGCTCCCGATTCGCATCTTTTCGGCGTTTTGGCATTATCTTCGCGGTGGTCCATTTACATCGTTGTCCTACCGTTTTACGATCGATCTACAATCAGCATCGTTTTTACTGACCCATAAGTCCCTGTCTGATCGACAAGACCGTTCAGGGCACCACGGATTCGTTTTTCCAGCTTAGCCCTCGCGCGGATCCGTGGTTAAAACTGTGTACACGGAATCTCGGTCAGTATTTCCAGCTGCCGACGTTTTCCGTCGTTACACCAGGACCTGCAGATTCAAGACTTAACAAAATACATGGAGTTGGCAAATCTGAGATATGCTAACCTAGCCATGTTAATAGCAGGGTGCCTAAGGACAAAGCTCGAGCAGTAGGTAGCAACCACCCACATCAAATATGAAGCAGAATTTGTAGAACGCAAAAAGCTATTGGAGAAATTGGAAGTTGCAAATTCTGAACTTGAGGGGGTGAAAGCCAGCTACCAAGGATAGAAAGGTATTACAATAGACTTGGCTCAACGGTTGGCAGATTTTCAAGAGTACAAAGATAAAGCCAGAGCCTACGAGAAGGAATGACAGGTGTTCATAGCTTGGTATGTCAAAGCCAATCAAATGTTTTCGAAACTACCCTATCCGTGGGAAGTGCCAACTCCGTCACAAACATTGGAACATTAGCATGGATGGCACAAGACCCTCAAAATGAAGAGGAGAAACTCCAAGCCATACTTTAGAGTCATCAAGCCTCAAAACTTGGAGCACAAGACAAAGGGAAGGCACCAATGGAGGAGCCACCACCACCTGGAACTACATGAGTTCCATCCATTTTTTGTAGATGTAGAACATATGTGTTGTATCTTTATTTTGCTTTGATTTCATACTACGGAATAGTCCCATTTTCACCATCCAATAATCCCATACCTATCCACTGTGTAATAACTGTAACTCGAGGACGAGTTTTCATTCAGTCATGGGGTATGATGAGTCGCATTTTGGGCGACCGCGATATCGAGTACACAATATCACATCCCACCACTAGTTCTATAAATAAGAGGCAGATCTCCCTTGTTTGGCATCTAGTTTTAGTCTCTTAGCGAAGCTCTAGTAGTTTTCCCCTTCCAGAGATAGAATATTTTTTCAGTGTTTGCCCGCAGTGTCTTGATTGTAATTGTACGACATCCTTTATTCGAGTATGACGTACTTGGACATGTACATGATTGAAAATAAAGATCGAGATTACTTCATCATTACAGCATTCACTTAGTTTAATTAATTATTCATTTAATTGTTATTTACTACTTTCTTAGTTTATATCTCTCACCCTTATCTCCTAGTAACGCAGAATCAGTACGACTTGATCACGAGCATTTAAGTGTGACTACTTGGCAACCCAGTAGCGTACCTAGGCCATGCGCTTGGTAATCCCAGTGGTAGTCATGTACGAGGTCCAAGATGTTTACGGATGATTAAGGAACGGATGCTCATCGCACTTAGGCTAGTTTAGACTCTCTTACCCTTTCCTCCTAGCTTAGTTAATATTACTTCCCATTGCCTTCAGGAGTAGATTAGAGTAGGAACCACATCATACACCTCACTCTAGACTAAACCATACATGACAAAGATAATACTAGTCTAGGTGGGAAGACAATGAACTACAACCTAAGGCTAACTATCTAGGTGCCACAACTAGCCCGTCTGCAGAGTTTGACCGAATCACATGTGAAAACGCTCGTATTCGTATGGTTGAGTGTAGGGGTACCTTGCCACTCATCACTTTTGTCTTAGGATCAATGTCTTTTCCAACATATATGTTTCATGACTTCTTCACTTTACAACATAAATGTGTTTCCAAGCATAAATACGACATTCATATGTTTGAATTAGATCTAGCATGAGTTGATATGAAATCTTTAATAGTTAATGAGTTTAGTTGTAACATGTTTAAAGTTTGTGAATTTATGAGAAGGTGGCTTTAAGTATTAAAAACCCTTTGAAGGAGGCATTGTAAAAGGATATTATGTTTTCAAAATGCAAAGTTTCTTTAGAATATTTGTGCTTTTACATAGTAAAGGTTTGATTGTAAGTAAGCCTTGTATAAGGTGTAGGACATAACCGTAGACCATTTACCATTTGGGGGATGTTGGAATCAATTTTTTTTAAAATAATATTTACCACCAAAACATATAGTTAAATTAGAACTACCTAGATATGTGACTAACACATGTTGGAACTACATATTCACTCATGATGTAATTTCTCAAACCTTCCAAATTCTAGAAACATGAAAACACCATAAGCATAGAGCCCTTATTGCCTTTGCCTTTCATATGTTGTGGTTTAGTAGAAATCAATGGGTCTCCACATAAGAATAATGATAAGGCCCTAGTTCTGAGATTTGTTGTAAATTGTTTCTCCTCCTCTCTCTACCATGGTAGTGTTGAATTTTAAAAAAGAATGCCTTAAGTTACTTAGCTCTATTCCCTTAAAAAAATTCACAGTTTTACTTTTTAGTATTGCTTAATTATTTTTTGGTTCCCTTCTTTAGATTCCTTTTGTCTAATGTTGTATTTTGCTCTTTTCTTTTAGAACATATTTTGTTACACAAGTCTTTGAATGTTACATCTATAGATTCCCCTTCTAAGATTAAAAAAGTTGTTTGGTTTTGTGTGTTTTTATTAACATGTATCATGATATTCTTCTATGACCCACCTAATATACCCACTCCTATTTCTTTTTGAGTCTTCTCTAGAATTTACTTTTAGAATTGTATACAATGATTCAACATCTTCAACAATTCAACATCTATAGATTCAAGCAACCAAACATGTCCTTAGTATTTCATTATCTTTTTTTTTGTTAGTATATGAGGCCTTATTTTTGTATTGTATTATAAGCTCTAGTAGCTTCCCTTTTGATTGTTTTTTTTTTTTTTTTTTGCTTTCTAGTTGATGTTTTCTCAAATTTTTAGTTTTATCTCTAGTTTGTTAATAATGTAATCAATTTTCAGTCTTTTAGATTTGCCTAGCCTATCATAGAACCAAGTTTAACTTTGTTCAAAGAAAGAAAGAGAGAGAGAAAGTAATTGATTTGATCTTTTCTAGTTGCATCCAATATCTACCTTATGAGAAGTAAGCATTTCACACCATCAAGAATTACAAGTTTGTTAATAATTATGTAAAACTTACTCTTCAATTTCGTAGGACTTTTTCTATCACAAAGCATGTTGCTAGCTTTCCACCATTTCCTTCATCCTACTTCAGTTATGTTTTTTTACATCATTATTAATTTTACCATCCAATTGAACTAGTGACCTGAAGTATCTAAATTACTTACATTGAAAAACTTCTTGATTTTGGATTCTAATCTTTTTTTCCATGTTGCTTGCTTTTCCATTAAAATTTCAATCTATCTAATAGATTTTAATTTTACTAATCCTTGACCCTTTTAAGCATATTGATCCCTATGACATATAGTTAAATTAAAATTTTATAACTCAATATTGTCCACCATAATCGATCTCATAACTTGGACTTATCAAATTAAGGAGTGTTGGAACCCTATAATAATTGTAATATAGTTACACCCCAAGATATATAGTCCAATTAGAAATTTCTAACTCAGTATTGTGTACCGAAATCAAACCCATGACTTGGAGCTTTTGAATTAAGAATCTTATAACTAGGCTAACATCTCATTATTATGGTCATAAAAATAGAGACATAGCTATCTAACCATTCAATCAAAAGTTGTATTTAAACTAATTATAAGCTTCTAATAAAACATTCATTTTTGTTAAAGTCATTGTTATTAAGATTAAAGTTAAGGGTGGATGATTAGGGCTAGGAAGAATTGTCATAACCAAAATTACATTTTTATGGCATAGCTAGTGCTAGTTGAGCCAAGTAGTTACTCATTATCTTGTTAAGTAATATGTGGCCAGTTTGAATTATGTTGAAGACATGATTATATTTCTCTATAATTCCTCTAATATTTTATGTTAGCAAGTTCAAATCATGTTAAGGACATTATTATATTTTTCTATAATTCTTCTAATATTTTATGTTGGCATGGGTGGAGGTATTGGAACTAAAAATAAGTGAAACATAGGTATACCCCAAAATATATAGTCCAATTAGAACTTTATATGACTTACCATTGCCCATCGGAATCAAACCCATGACCAATAGCTTCCAAATCAAGTATCATACCATTAGGCTAACACCTCATTATTGGTTATATGTTACAGGTGTACATAAATTTAAATTATTTTGGGTTCAATGAGGTGTTAACCTAGTGGTAAGACTCTTGATTTAAAATATCCAAGTCAAGATTTTAATTCTAGTGGGCAAGGCTGAGTTATAAAGTTCTAATTATAATGAACTGTTAGGCTAGTGGTAAGACTCACAATTTGAAAGCTCCAAGTCATGAGTTTGATTCTGGTGGGAAATGTTGAATAATAAAGTTTGAATTGGAGTATATATCTTAGGGTGTACTACTTAGATTGGACATCGAAATTAGGAGACCAATTATGAATGATCAACATTCCATACTTATGTGTAAAAGATCCTATATCTAGGGCACATTGCACCATTGAAATATTTCCTAGCTTAATAAGTAAAAGAAAATGATAATAATACTTGGTTTGAATAACTTGAATGTTATGCTTTTGCATCACATCATTTAATTGCAAATCAAGACTTTGATTACAAGACACATAACCCAAAATTCGAATAAACACATGATAAATTACATTTTTATAAAAGGCTATGATATCGTATATACAATGTGTCATAGATATGATATTGCAACTCAATGAATGATGTTGTAGATGTGATGTAGTGAGCCATGGTCATGCTTATAAATACAAACCGATCGTCATGCCAAACTTACCTTTTTGGTCCAATATTTAGTGAAATTTTGAGTTTGTTTTATTGAATTTAGCGATAGTTGTGAATGTCTACAATGTGATAAACTAAGTTATCCAATATTGATGAGTCGCAATATCACGTCTGTGATATTAGGTACGTGATATCAGAGCCTTCCAAGCGATATCACGTACGCGATATCGGGGCCTGCCTTGTTACCTATAAATAAGAGGTGAGCGCACTTGGTTTGCATAGTTAGTCTTAGTCCCTTACCCAAACTCTTTCATTTTTCCCTTTCCATAGATAGAATTATTTCTAAGTGCCCACAATAGGATTCATAAAGTGAACGGATCTTTATTTGAGCATTGTGTACCTGAGCCCACCTTGTGTACAGAAATAAAGACGAACTTTGTGATAAACCTTGCAACATTCAAAATAGATTAATTAATGTTAATTACTATTACTTAATGATTTTCTTAGTTAATTAATGTTCTCTCTCTCACCCTACAAATCTCCTAAGTAAGCACACTCAGTACAATCACTTCGAGCATGCATGTAACACTTGGTAACCTAGTAACAATTAGCATTGGTAATCCCAGTAGTGTTGCACTGGTTCAAGATGTGTACAACAAGTGAGAACGGATGTTGGTGTTAGGACTAGTTAAATCATAGTTGAACAGTTAAATCAAAATTAGTTACTTAGTTATCTCTCTCCTCCCTTTGTAGAACTAGGACATAAAAACATAAAAACTATAAAAATCATGTACCTCAAGTTTACTTAACCATACAATCGTGCTATACAAGTAAGCTTGGGAAGAAAATGATTGATCAACCCATCCTTGTTCCACAAAGATGCATAAGCTCTTAGTCCTTGGAATTCGACTAGATTGTGTGTGAACACTCATATTCGTATGGTTAATCATAAGGATACCTCGTCGCTCATCATTGGCGCCATTGTTGGGGACTTTGTTGTTTGTGCATTAATTAGAACTTAGGAAATCTTTCTCATCATTGGAACGAACCCTTAGGGTTGGTTACAAGAAAAAATATAATAATATATAATGCATTGCACACTAAATAGACAATTATGTCTCCTTCTTATACGAAAGTGTTTCATCACCTAGGTCTGATATAGGGAATAATCGGAGGTGTAGTACACATGATAATCCGCCAGTCCCTCAATAGTTTCATGTGGTCAATGTTCATCCCGATGAGTATATACCAAAATTTACCTTTATCCTCCACCAGGATGAAAAATTACATTGGTGATATTTAGAAGGTAACATAGTGTTACCTCCCGATCGCTTAGTCTCGGGCATGCTTCTTCATGATCTCACACGAATTGGTATGCAGCACTTACAAGTAGAGTACGTTGTGCATGATCATGACTCGAGAGAGTATCGATCCATGGAGGCAAAGCATCAAAAGGATTTACAATAGAAGAGACATCATGAATCCATGAAGGGAAAGTTGTTAGAAAATGTCCCACATGTCCTAAGTGAAAATGAGGGTGGTGAACCTGCCTCAAGCAATCGCCCACACAATGATGTTCCTCTCGTTGACTTCGGTCAAGAGGCTGTGTATTAGAATCTTTACTCAACTATCCATAACCTAGATTCTGTTACCAATAGACATAAAAGGTCTAAAAAAGAAACACAAACACATGACAAAGATGAACATTCCGATCGTAACCACGATCAAGGTCACGACCACCAAAGAGAAAAAAGCAAACACTGACATGATGATGGTCCTCCTTCTTCTTCACCTTCATCATCTCCTTCACCCTCTCCTTCAAGATCTGTATGTAGTCACAAAGAAAATGACCATGAGGATAAGGGTAGGTGAAACAAGATTCATTGAAAAAATAGTCAAGAAAGGGAACAAGGGCACTCTAGAAAAATACATCGTGAAAGAAGGAATAGTAGGGAACAACATGGGCATCATAGACACCACAGACAAGACGATCACGATGAACCCCTACTCACTACTCGAAGTATGTTAGACATAACTGAGGCCGTTAGGATCCCAACAAGGCACCAAAAGGATAGTAGGATCAAGAGATTAGACATGAACAATATCCCACAATTTGAAGGGGGATACAACGCTGATCTTGAAAATCATCTACAAGCATTTCATGATGCATGTGCCTTACAAAATGTAGAAAACAAATGGAAAAAATAAAAGTTGTTTCCATGATTACTAATCAAAGAAGTGGAAAGCTAGTACCAGTCCTTAGAACTAGAATCCATTTGTAGGTGGAGTACCATGTTAGAATTGTTCAACGATAAGTACCAAACGTACTCCTGAGTGTCCAACCTATGAAAGCAAATCCAAGGCTAGAAATAAGGAGGACATGAAACCTTGGATGCTACCATGGGCCAATATTATGCACTGTTACATTGTTGTCCCGACCATGGTTATTCACAGAGGGATCAACTATGCCATCTCGTAGATGGGCTTAGGAATGAAATGCGAAGAACCCTTGGGACTTATGCCCAAGGAAGACTATTTGAGCTTAGGATCCATCAAGTACAAAGATTATTGGAGCAAGTTACTAAAGAGAAAGGTGAGTTATGGAAAAGAGAAAGTGTGGAGGAATATAGCATAGATCCTTCCCTCCGAAAGAAGGGAGTAAGATTTTGTGAGGATGAAGAAGAGTCACCACTCGAAGAGATGGTGAATAGCAAAACTTTTTCCATTCAAAAAATTGCATTGGAAGTATCAACAAAGGTGAACCAAATGTGGGACTCCCTAGATGATAAATTTCAAACCATTCTCAAAATAGTAGAGGAGTCTAGAGAGCAAGGTAGTGAACAGGAAAAGAAAAAAAAGAGAGAAGTAGAATATGCACATAACAAGGGTAAGGATAAAGTTGCCATCATCGAAGAGGTTGTGGATTTGGATACAGACAATGATAGTGGATGCGAGATATGCCAATATGACCATCCTAAGGGATGTTGCCCTATAATCTCACATTTGCAGGAGTTTGGGGTGTATGCACTCAACCCACGATTAAAAAAAGGAAAACACCCCAAAGGTTACCTTATCCCCAAGGTAACCTAAGACAATTCCACCAACTCTTAACATATTATCCAAGTGGAACTCCACCACAACCAACTGAGTAGTATCAATAGTGGCAATACCCACAATCATGGGAAATGCCACCACCACGGCAATAATATCCTTACTAGTAACCTAACCCATATGGATATTACGTGCAGTGGCCAATCTCTTCATGTGACTCTACTGGTCACGTCACTCCTCAACCTCACTACCAAGCCTGTTAGTACTATAGGACTCCTTCTCCTAGAGGTGATGTTCCATATACATACTATCCTTCTCATACGGCTACACCTCTTCCACCCATATCTCCATTACCTCCTACTCCAACTATGCAGGGTCAACTCCCTGCATAGTTGTAGCAACGTAATGCTACAAGGGCTATTAACTCTCAATCTACTATTGGTTCTGACAACTACATGAAGAAAAGACCTTTCTTTAGAACCAATAGTCCAACTAAGCCCTTGCAACCACAAGCGGCTAATCCTTTAGATGCCTCATTACCAATCAAAACTTTGGAACTCCCTTCAGGCCAAACATCATGCCCAATGCATATGGGCATGTTAACTCATGCTTTGACCAATTAGATTAAGGTCGGTCATCTTCCTAGGAAATTTTTTGAGCTTGGAAGTCCTCTTATATATTTACAAATTGCTGGGAATGAACCATGCAAGGCTCTTTTGGATTTACGTTTTGATGTCAATATAATCTATCAAGAAATGTACAAAGCCTGGAACCTACCTCCACTAAAAAAGAGTAATATTCATTTAGAGTTGGCTGACCAGTCCATCACTGTTCCATTAGGGCTAGTGGAAGACATTTTCACCATTGTTTGTGAATGGTTGTATTGAGCTGACTTCCTAGTGATTCAAGTGAACAACAGTAAGGGGGACTTCCCAATCATAATGGGAAGAGCATGGCTAAGCACAATTGATGTGTTCCTAGGAATATGTGATCTTTCCATGGAAATATCAAAGGAAAATATGTTTGGAAAGATCGAGAAGAAGAAAGTTCCATGCATCGCATATAGTGGCACAGGGTGTAATTGCATGCAGAAGGCATGGTTTGTACAATGCTTAACATTGCTTGCATGTAATCAGTGTGCACAAGTGACTAATATATAAAGATGCCTATATGCAGCAGCCATAAGACAAGAAGACACCCAGTGGCTGACAACTAATCAAGAAAGTAGTTCAACTATATGCATGGAACCAAAGGGTTTAACTTGCTCTTACATCAATAGCATAGATACATTAGAGTAAGTCCATTTCCAACTTCCAAGTCTTGACATTAAAAATATCAATTGGGCAAAGTTGGAAATCCCTGATAAGTTTAAGTAGGAGCCCCTTGAGTTAAAACCATTGCCACCGATATGGAGTACATGTTTCTTAAGAATGAAAAACTAGTAATTATTAATGCGAAGCTTGCTCCTCAACAGAAAGAGAGATTGCTGAAGGTGATAAATAAATGATCAAAATCATTCACTTGGTCATACCTTGAATTAACTAAAATAGATCCTAGGATATGCCAGCATAGAATTTACATTGACCCCTCCATGAAGCCTCGACGGGAACCACAGAGGCAATTGAACCCAAAGCTTAAGCAAGTGGTTAAGGAAAAAATTGAATAGCTTCTAAAAGTTGGGTTCATATACCCCATTGCTGATAGTAAATGGGTTAGTCCCTTAGTTATTGTGCCTAAAAAGGGAGGTAAATGGAGGGTATGCATAGATTTTAGGCTACTAAATATGGCAACATTCAAAAACCACTTTCTGTTTCCATTCGTTGACCGAGTCTTAGACACCATTGCAAGGCATCACTACTATAGTTTTCTGGATGGGTACAGTGGGTACAACCAAATATAAATAGCCCCAGAAGACCAAGCCAAGACTACGTTCACCAGTCCTTGGGAAACATTTTCATACAAACAAATGTCGTTTGGCTTATGCAATGCCCCTCTAATGTTTCAACGATTAGTTCTAAGCATATTCCAGTAGAAAATAGAAAATGGTGTGGAAGTCTTCATGGACGACTTCTCTACTTACGAAGTGAACTTCAATCAAGCCTTGGACTAGTTAGAGCAAGTACTAAAGTGATGTGTAGAAACCAATTTAAGGCTCAACTGGCAAAAAATCCATTTAATGATCTAGGAAGACATCATATTAGGACATAAGATTTTGCAAACAAGGATAGAGGTAGACCCTGAAAAGATCAAAGTTATCCAAGGAATTACTTGGAAACCTGAAACTATAAAAGATATCCAATCATTCCTTGGACACACTGGCTACTATAGAAGGTTTATTGAGAACTTTTCAAAGGTTGCAAAACCTTTAGTTGAACTAACGAAAAAGGACGTACCTTTCGAATGGACCAAGGAATGCAAACTAGCTTTCCAAACTTTAAAATAGAAGCTCGTAGAAACACTAATTCTACAAGCTCCTAACTAGTCCAAACCATTCCACATAATGACTGATGCATCCAACTATGCTTTAGGAGCCCTACTTACATAGTTAGATGACCAAAAACGTCCTTACTACATCCACTGTGCAAGTAGGAGTATTTTTGGTGCACAACTTAACTACACCACAATAGAGAAAGAATTAATGGTTGTAGTGTTTGCACCAGAAAAATTTAGGCACTGTGTCTTAGGCTATAAGTTATTTGTGCATACGGATCATAGTGAAATAAGGTTCCTAATGAATAAACCAACAGTGAGCCCTCACATCATACAATGGCTCATAATCTTACAAGAGTTCAATCTTACAATGATTGATTGTAAAGGCACCGCGAATGTAGTTACTAATCATTTATCTGGGTTGCGATGGGACAACAAAGAGGATGAGTATCCAATTTCTAATCACTTCCCTGATGAACTCCTCTTTGTAGGTGTATGATGGGATGCAATATCACATGGGCCGTGATATCGCGTACGTGATATCATGTCATCCCCTACAATATCGCGTACGTGATATCACGATTTGTTGCCAATTCTATAAATAAGAGGTGGCTCTCCCTTGTTTTTTCATCTAGATCTAGACCTTGGCCAAACTCTTGCAATTTTTCCATTCTAGAGTTAGAGTAATTTCCATGTGCTCGCAGTAGGAGTCCCAAAGTGAACGAATCTTTATTCGAGCAATTCTGTACCTGAGCACACGATTATGTACAGCAATAAAGATGAACTTTTGGATAAACCTTGCAGCATATGGACTAAGATAAATAGGAATTTAATTATTTTAAAATGTTTAAATGCTTTCATAAGGACTTAATCTGTCTCAACCCTCAACTCTCATAGTTAAGTGCATTCAGTACGACCACTTCGAGCACGTGTGTTACGCTTGGTAACCTAGTAACGAATAGCATTTGGTAATCCCAGTAGTGTTGCATTGGTTCAGGGTGTGAAACAACAAGTGGGAATGGATAATGATGTTAGGATGATTAGAGCTTAGTTAGTGAAAGTTAGTTACTTAGTCTCTTCACCCTTTTCCCTCTTAGCATAGGCGATAAAAACATAAAAGATATAAAAATCACTTGCCTCAAGCTTACTTAACCATACAACTATGAAAAATACAAGCAAGCTTAGGAGGACAATGATTGATTAACCTTAGGTGTTCCATAAGGTGTGTAGGCACTTAGTCTGCGGAGTTCAACCAGATCACACATGTAACACTCGTATTTGTATGGCTAAGTGTAGGGGTACCTCGCCACTCATCATTGGCACCATTGCCAAGGACTAAGTTGTTTGTGCACTAAGTAGAACATAGGAAATCATCCACATCATTGGGAAACTTGAATGAATCCTTAGGGTTAATCAAAAAAAATGTAAACAATGGTCAATAGCACACTGACAAGATACAATGTCTTCTTCTTCTCATAAAAGCACTTCACCACCTAGGGATCACACAAGAGATAGTCGGCGGCACAACATACATAACCAAGAACCGCTAGTTCCTCAAGAGTATCGGGTAGTGTATACTCATCACGATGAGTATGTACCTGATTTTACCTTTATCCTCCATCAGGATGAACAACTGCATTGGCGAGACTTGCAGGGTAACATAGTGTTACCCCCAAATCATGTAGTCCCTAACATGCTCCTTCGTGCTCTTGCATAGATAGACATGACACAGCTATACACTGAGTACGTTGCATGTGATTATGACATAAGGGACTACCATCCCATAGTGGTGCAATGTTTAACAAACTCATGGAGGGAGAGCTACCATACATCGTTGAAGGGAAAAGGGCCCCAACCGCACGTCCTAAGCAAAATTGGAGATGGTGAACCAGTTACAATAGGTTCCCCACTAAATGGTGTTCCTCCTCCTAACGATGGTGAAGAGGTGGGGTATCAGAACCTACACTCCACGATTCATAACCCTGGTTCTGATCCCCATGAACACCAAGTGTTCAATGAGGGAACACAAACAAATGATAAGGATGGGCATTCTGATCATCATCACAATTGGGGCCGTAGCCACTAAAGAGAAGGTACGAAACATCATCATGACGATGGTTCCCCTTCTTCTTCATCTTCATCACATCATTCACCCTCTCCTTCCACATCAGGGCACAGTCACAAGGAACACAACTGTGAGGATAAAGGTGAGCATAATGAGAACCCTCAATGAGAGAGTCGAGAGCGAGGATGAGGGCATTCGAGAGAATCAAGGCATGGTAGAAGGGAAAGTAGGGAACCACATAGGCATCATAGATGCCATGAGAGGAATGACAATGAAGAACCCCTACTAGCAATTGAGAGTATGTTAGACATTACAAAGGTTGTGAGAATACCTACAAGGCACCAGAAAGATAGTTGGATCAAGCAATTAGATATGAATAATATTGCACGGTTTGAGGGGGATTACAACACTGATCCACAGAACCACTTATAAGCATTTCACGATGCCTGTTTCTTGCAGAATATTGAAAACGAGTGGCAGAAGTTAAAGTTGTTCCCACAGATACTCATAAAGGAGGCGGAAAGTTGGTACCGGTCCTTAGAACCGAAATCCATTAGACAGTGGAGTACAATGTTAGAACTATTTAACAATAAATATTAAAAATACTCCAGAGTGTCCAACTTGAGGAAACAGATCCAAGGATGGAAGCATGGTAATCATGAACCCTTAGATGCTGCCATGGGCTGATATTATGCACTACTACATCGTTGCCTGAGCCATGGTTACACACAAAGGGATCAACTTCGCCATCTCATAGATGGACTTAGGCATGAAACTAGGAGAACCCTTGGGACATATGCCCAAGGGAGACTATCTAAGCTTAGGTTCCATGAGGTGCATAGATTTTTGGAGCAAGTAGCTAAGAAAGAAGGGGAGCTACACAAAAGAGAAAGCGCGAAAGAATATAACAGTGATCATTCCCTCCAAAAGAAGGGAGTGAGATTCTACGAGGAGGAGGATGAGTCACCACTAGAAGAGTTGGTGAATAGAAAAACCTTGCCACTTCAAAATTTGGCAACCGAAGTGTTAGCTAAGGTGGATCAAATGTGGGACTCCTTAGACAGTAGATTCGAAACCGTTCTCAAAATAGTAGAGGAGTCTAAGGAGCAAGGTAGTGACCAGGATAAGAAAAAGAGGAGAGACTTAGACCATGCACATAACAAGGGTAAGGGAAAAATGACTATCATCGATGAGGTTGTGGATTCCAATACAGATGATGACGGTGGATGTGAGATATGCCAGTATGACCATCCCAAGGGATGTTACCCAATAATCTCACATCTGCAAGAGTCTGGGGTGTATGCACTCAACCCAAGACTTAACAAACGACAAGCACCTTAGAGGTTACCTTATTCCCAAGGTAACCCAAGGCAGTTCCACCAACCCTTAACGTATTATCCAAGTGGAACTCCACCACAACCTATCGAGAAACACTAGCAATGGCGATACCCACAGTCATGGGGGATGCCACCACCTAGGCAACGATACCCTTACTGACAACCAGATCCATATGGCTATTACGTGTAGCAGCCGGTTTATCCAAGTGACTCTGTCAGTCACATGACCCTGCAATGGCACTACCAAGTTTAGGAGTATTATAGGACTCCTTCTCCTATGGGAGACACACCACATGCATACCATCCTCTGAATCCATCCGCAACTTTTACCCCAATATCTCCACTACAACCCGCTCCAATGATGCAAGGGGAACTCCCCACTTAATCGTAGCAATGTAATGCTACGAGAGCTATAAACCTTCAACCCATTGCTGGTTCTAACAACTATATAAAGAGAAGATCTTTCTTCAGAACCAACAGTCCAAACAAGCTCTCACAACTACAAGCGGTTGAACCTCAAAACATCTCTCCACCAAGAAAGGCTTTGGAGCTCCCTTCAAACCAAAAATAGAGCTTAACACAAATAGTTATGTTAACACATACTGTCACTGACTAGATAAAGGTGGGCCACCTTCCAAGGAATTTCTCTTATCCTGGAAGTTCCTTAATCTACCTCCAAGTCACTGGGAATGAACCACATAAGGCTCTTCTTGACTCAGGTTCCAGAGTCAACTTAATATCACAAGAAATGTATAAAGCCTGGAACCTGCCTCCACTTAAGAAGAGAAATATTCGCTTAGAGCTGGCTGACCATTCCATCATCTTTCCCTTGGGATTGGTGGAGGATGTTGTTACCACTGTGTGTGGTTGGTCATACCCAGCTGATTTCCTAGTGATAGAAGTCAACAATAACAAAGGGGACTTCCCAATAATAATGGGGAGGGCTTGGCTAAGTACAATAAATGCATGCCTAGGAATCCATGATCTTTCCCTGGAAATATCTAAGGAAAACACTTCTGGAAAGATCAAGAGGAAGAAGGTTCCATGCATCACATACAGTGATACTAAGGGTGATGGCATACAGGAATGTTCAGCATTGCCTGCATGCAACCGGTGTGCCTAAGAAACTAACATACAAAAGTGCCTATAT
The DNA here is from genome assembly GCA_015680685.1 of Gnetum montanum. Lineage (NCBI taxonomy): Eukaryota > Viridiplantae > Streptophyta > Gnetopsida > Gnetales > Gnetaceae > Gnetum > Gnetum montanum. The sequence goes on along the minus strand of MNCI01000667.1, from coordinate 373,478 downwards.
GTAGCAACCACACAACAAAAAGACACCCCATGGTTGATAGCTAATTCAAAGAAAAACTTACCAACATGCATGGAACTAACTGGGGGAACAACTTGCACCTACAACGAAAGCATAGATACATTAGTGTATGAGTGTCGCCAACTTCCAACCCTTAACCTGAAAACATCAATTGGGAAAAGTTGGACACTTCTAAGAAATTCAAACAAATGCTCATTATATCGAATCTCTCCCTTCCAATTTAGTCATGTGGGAGATGACCACCTATGCTAATCAATTGAGGCCCTCAGTTTCTTTTTAAAGTTTTTGTTTTACACATTTTTGTTTTATAAATTTCTTTAACTTTTCTTGTTTTTTGTTTTACAACATCGTTCATACCTTTTCTTTTACTTGTGTGTGTGTTTGTGTGTGTTTCCATTTTGTTAAGTTTGTCACCCAATAAGTGCTCTTGATGATGGTATGAACTATTTTCTATTGGTTGCTAATGTTAAGTTTTTCCCTTTGAGTTATGATGTTGATACTAAGGTATGTTTCTTTTGATGTAATAGGCAATGAGTCCACATCATTCGTGCATTCATAAATTCTATGATCTCTCTTAGCTTGGAACTGTACAGTCCCTTTCTTCAAAATAATAAGAACTATAAATGAATTGTTGACTAGGCATTTCTCAAACTAAGGAAAGACTCAAGGATTGAAAAGGGTGTGACTTCAAGGGGACTTGATGAATTTGTGTTGGCCATTCTCTTAGGTGCTTGGATGTTCTCTTCTTGGTCTTCTTACCATTTTGATGTTACTTCAATATCGGGAAGCTGAGCAAATAAAAATAAAAATAATAAGTCTTTGCATGGTGTGGTCCTCATGCAAAAAAAAAAATAGTGAGGATTCAAAGCACACCCCTTAGATGAAATAATCACTCGGGCTACAAGCACTGGTTATGGAACTAAAAACATGTTCCCTCTAACTAAGGCCCTTCTCACTTCCCACTTTCTCCTTTCTCGTTTCTTTGGAATGGTGATGGCTTTTTGAGAGATGCATTCTTGTTACTTCAAGTGGATGGATTAGCCAAATGTATTAATGCAAAGTCACTGGATGTGGTTTGTTTGAGGCTGGAGTTGGAATGGGATCTACTAAGTCACATTAACCATTAACACACAAGGGGTTGTACATCACCTTGTCCTTGAGACTCCACTACATTCTCTTCTTTCCATCATTCTTCTTCCATTGTTCACCTCATTGCCGATTATATCATTAGTATATATTTTGGTTGATGCATTGTTTTCTTTTTGATAAAATCTTGTGGTTAAGACTTTAACTCTTGCTTCCAATTGACATTTTCAGAGCCTACAAACTCTTTAAATGTGGGAATGTCAGGGCATTAAGGGCATGAGCCTACTTTGGGGAGGACCCACTGGCATTCCTATTTGGTGCATTAGTTAATTTCTTTCCCTTAAACATTTTTGCAATCAACTTTATTTTGTTTTGTTCATTTCCATCTTGACATCCATTTCATCAACGTTATAGTTGTCTCTTTTTCTCCATCTTTCTTGTTCCTTTTCCTTTTCCATTCTATCACTACCAGAGGTTCTCTCTTAGTCATGGGGGTCTTGGCCCAATTTTTTCGATTTTCTTCCAACCCCTACATCTTCGATATTCACCAGTTTTACATCTCAAGAATCCACATTAGCCATACCACAACTCAGCCAATGGACCTTTCACCAAAGCAAGGTATCAACTGCATTGTGATTCATTTACCCTTGCTAATATAAGACTGTGTTGTGTGTGCATATGGCAATCATACAACAACGATTTGGACCTGGAGGGAACACTTGGAATGGATCGGTGTTGAAGCAGTTATGCAAGGAACAAGATTGATGATGTGCTTATGGAAGGACAAAGAAAGGCGCAATCTTGGCATTGGCAGCAACAAACTTCTTTCTCTCTCTCTCTTCTCTCTCAGCTGCCAAATAAGGCCTGATGTCAAATGTATAAAGTGTTCACTCTTGTTGTTGTCAACATCATTTTTGTCATGTTTTGTAATGATGATCCATTCATAGGTCACCCCATTCACCGTTAGTTCCATTCAAGTCAATAATCCCACACATTCTCAATATTTTGTAAGGAACTTGAGGACGAGTTTTTATATTGTCATGGGGGTATGATGGGACACGATATCGCATGGGCCACAATATTGCATTGTCCCCTATGATATCGCATTCCATCACCAGCTTTATAAATAAGAGGCAGCTCTCCCTTGTTTTTCCATTTAGATCTAAACCTTAGCCAAACTCTTGCAGTTTTTCCATTCCAAAGTTAGAGTAATTTCCATGTGCCTGCAGTAGGAGGTCCAAAGTAAACGGATCTTTATTCGAGCAATTCTGTACTTGAGCACACAATTGTGTACAGCAATAAAGACGAACTTTTGGATAAACCTTGCAACATATGGACTAAGCTAAATAGGACTTTAATTATTGTTAAATGTTTAAATGCTTTCATAAGGACTTAATCTGTCTCAACCCTCAACTCTCATAGTTAAGTGCATTCAGTACGACTGCTTTGAGCACGTGCGNTACTTAGTCTCTTCACCCTTTTCCCTCTTAGCATAGGCAATAAAAACATAAAAGATATAAAAATCACATGCCTCAAGCTTACTTAACCATACAACCATGACAAATACAAGTAAGCTTGGGAGGACAATAATTGATTAACCTTAGGTGTTCCATAATGCGTGTAGGAACTTAGTCTGCGGAGTTCGACCAGATCGCACGTGTAACGCTCATATTCGTATGGTTGAGTGTAGGGGTACCTCACCACTCATCAGTGTAGTAACTAATCAATTGACCATGAAAACAAATTGGTATAGTAGTATTCTCAGCTATCTCCTTACACAATAAACACCACAAGAGTTAGATGCTAAAAAGAAACAACAGTTCCTTCACTGAGCCAAGTATGTTATGGAGATCAATGGGAAACTTTATAAAGCATGTGCCAATGGCTTGGTTCGATGGTGCATTCTTGATATAAATCAACTACGAGTTTTCCAAGATGCTCATGAGGATCCTTGTGGGGGTCATTATGCCAGGAGACAAACAGCCATTAAAATCCTACTTGCATGATATTATTGGCCTACATTGTTTTGGGATGCCCATCATTTCGTCCAATCTTGTGAGCACTATTAACATGATGGGGGAATGATTGCTAGAATGGAGGGTCTGCAACAATGGATTCAACCTTTAGAACCCTTCAACATATGGAAAATTGATTTTATGGAGCCCATTACACCAATGTCCAATGGGAAAGCTTACATTGTTGTTGCTATTGACTACTTTACAAAATGGGCAGAAGTAGTCGCTGTTAAGGATTGTACATCATCTACAGCTACATGATTTGTTCAACAACAAATCGTAAACATGTTTGGTGTGCCTCGTGCACTTATTTCTGACAATGATACATATTTTACAAGTGCAAATTTTTGGAAGCTAATGCAATGCTTAGGGGTTGAACACAAACTGACTACTCCATACCACCCTTAAGCAAACAGTCAAGCCGAGGTCACCAATAGGGAGATTACAAAAATATTGATAAGAACTATTAGCAAGTATAGGAGAGATTGGAGCACCAAACTAAACGATGCTCTTTGGGCATACCGCTCCACATGGAAACTCCCTATAGGCTACTCTCCCTATGAGTTAGTGTACAGGAAACTTCCAATGCTTTCCATTCAAGCAAAACTTCGTACACTATCTATGATGTGTGATCTCAACCTTGACCTTGATCTAGCACAAAAAGAATGGTTAATGACACTTAACTTACTAGATGAGAACCAAGTAGCCACCCTATCATCTAACGAATTGCACAAGGCCTTTAATAAACAATGTCATGACCTAAAAATTAGGAAAGTTAAATATCAACTAGGAGATAAGGTTCTATACTGAAATCCCACACATGTGGCACAACTCACTAAATTTCAAACACTGTGGGAAGGACCTTATATTATTTATGCAACTTTTCCTTCAGGGGCCATGATGATTTACAAACCTGAGAGCTCGGATAAGAAATTTTTCATTAACATCCAACAAACCAAACCTTTCCATGAGCTTAGAACAACTAGTACCAATACTACCTCTGTTGGTGGACAACCCTGCTCGTTATTTCGAATCTCCTCCTTCCAACTCAATTGTGGGGGAGATGGCCATCAATGCTAACCATTCTAAGCCCTCAACTCTTTTTATTGTATTTTTGCTTTATACATTGTTTTTTTACACATTTTTTTTCAATTTTATTTATTTTTTGTTTTACACCATCGTTCACATTTTTTTCCTATTTCTTTGTTTGATTTACTTTCATTCATCATACAATAAGTGCTCGTGATGGTGGATTGTACTATAATGGTGTTGATTGTTAATGTTGGGTTTTTACCTTTGATTTTCAATGTTGATACTATGATATGGTTCTTTTGATAAAATAGGCAATGAGTCCACACCGTCCATTCCTCCGTTCAACTCTATGGTCTCCCTTGGTCTTGGAACTGTACTATCCCTTTTTCTAAATAAACTTATTAATGAATTGGTGGCTTCGTATTCTTCAAACCAAGGAAGGATTTAATGGTTAAAAATGGTGTGACTTCAAGGGGATTCGATGCACATGTGCTGGCTATTCTCTTAGGTACTTGGATGCTTTTCATGGGTTCTCCACCATTCCACCGATGACCAAACATCAGGAAGTCGAATAAATCAAATAAGTCTTTGCATGGTGTGGTTCTCAAGCAAAAAAAAGAAAAAAACTGGTGAGAATTCAAAGCACACCCCTTAGACATAATAAAGAAATCTAGGCTACAAGCATTGGTTATGGCACTAGAAAGACATGTTACCCATGCCTGAAGGTTCCCTCTAAATAAGGCCCTTTCTCACTTCCTACTTCTCCATTTTTCTCTCCTTGGAATGGTGGTGACTCTTTGGGAAAGCATTCTTGNCTCTTGGGATTCCATTCCATTTTCTACTCTCCATCTTTCTTCCCATTTTCCACCCCATTGTCGATTTTATGATTAGTCTATCTCCTGGTTGATGCATTGTTATTCTTTGGTAAATTCTTATGGGTTAGTCTTTAACCATTGTTTCCATATGTCATTCCTAGAGCCTACAAACTCTTTGGTTTGTGGGTTTGTCAGGGCATAAAGGGCATGAGCCTGCTTTAGGGAGGACCCACTGACATTCTTTTATGGTACAATTGTTAAATTCTTCTCCTTAAAATTTTTTTGAAATCAACAATTTCTCATTTCATCCCCATCCATGACATCCATTTTATTGGCATGACTGTTGTTATTTTTCCCATTTTTCGTATTCCCTATACTTTTCCACCTTATTGCTACTGGAGGTTCGCTCTTAGTTGTGGGGGCCTATCACAAATTTTTCCATTCTACTACTTGTATCACTCCTACACCTTGGGCAGCTATTAGTGATAAACCTCTAACCCAGTTTCTACCATCAGCACAACCCAGCCAATGTGCTTTATATCGAGGCAAGGTATCAATTGCATTATGGTTTACTTATCCTTGCTCATTTGTGATTGTGTTGTATTTGCAGATGGCAATTACACAAACTATGGACTGGGATAGGAGGAAGCACTCAGGATGGATTGGAGCTAGTGCATTTACACCGGGAATAAGTTTGGTCGCGTGGCTATGGATAAACAATGGAAGGTGCAATCGCGACATCGGCAACAACGTGCCTCATTTTCTTTACTCTCTCTTCAAGCTATCGGATGAGGGTCTGAATGTCATCTATGTAAAGTGTTCACCACAAAGGGCGTGAACACCAATGTTGTAATATGTTTTTCAATCTGTTCACCGGGCACTTTGAGTCAGTTATTCCCTATCGCTATCAATTCTCATTCAGTCAATAATTCCATACCTTCCCAATATTTTGTAAAGAACTCGAGGATGAGTTTTCATTTAGTTGTGGGGGTATGATGAGTCACGATATTGCGTCTGCAATATCGGGTACATGATATCAGAGCCCTCTAAGCGATATCGTGTATGCAATATCAGGGCCTACCTTGTTGCCTATAAATAAGAGGTGAGTGCACTCGGTTTGCATAGTTAGTCTTAGTACCTTACCCAAACTCTTGCCTTTTTCCCTTTCTAGAGATAGAATTATTTTTGAGTGCCCTCAGTAGGAGTCATAAAGTAAACAAATATTTATTCAAGCATTGTGTACCTAAGCACACCTTGTGTACGGCAATAAAGATGAACTTTGTGATAAACCTTGCAGCATTCAAAATAGATTAATTAATGTTAATTACTGTTACTTAATGCTTTCCTTAGTTAATTAATGTTATCTCTCACCCTAAAACTCTCCTAAGTAAGCACACTCAATACGATCACTTCGAGCATGCGTGTAACGCTTAGTAACCCAATAATGATTAGTGCTTGGTAATCCCAATAGTGTTGCACTGGTTCAGGATGTGTACAGTAAGTGAGAACGGATGCTAGTGTTAAGACTAGTTAAAGCATAGTTGAGTAGTTAAATTAAAATTAGTTACTTAGTTATCTCTCTCCTCCCTTTGTAGCATTAGGACATAACAAGATAAAAACTATAAAAATCATGTATCTCAAGTTTACTTAACCATACAATCATGCTATACAAGTAAGCTTGGGAAGACAACAATTGATCAACCCATCCTTGTTCCACAAAGGCGCATAAGCACTTAGTCCTTGGAATTCAACCGAATCCTGCGTGGATGCTCGTATTCGTATGGCTGAGCGTAGGGATACCTCGCCGCTCATCAAATATCTTTATTCGAGTGGATTGTTTCTAAACATAATTCATGAACAGAAATAAAGATTGAGATTATTCTTTGTCATTATAGCATCTCACTTAGAATAGATTTACATTCCTATGCAATTTACTTTTCTATTGTCATTTACATTCCATAAGTCATTTACTTTTCCCATGTTTATTAATAAGTGAAATAAGCATGATTGGTTTCTAGCAAAAAGTGTAAACATTTGGTAACCCACTAGTAGATTTTCTTAATTCCCTCAATAGTAAAGTTACTTGGTAATCCTAGTGGCAATTATGTTAGCTCAGGACATGTATGGTAAACTAGGTTCAAATGCTTATTGCTATTAGGCTAACTTAGCTTTACTTTCCCATTGCTTGCAGATGATAGAATTTATATTCATTTTATAACATTTTCCCTTAGCAATTTATGAGCCTTTGAACATGACTTAATCATATCAGAGTTAAACCATATACTTTGAACCTTGCTAACTTTAGTGGGAAGGCAACGATCACAAACTTGTCATCAATACACTAGTATACTCATATTATCCCATCTATAGATTACAATGTAGTTGTGTGCATATGCTTGTGACTTGTATGGCTGGGTGTTGGAAACTCTCACCATTCATCAATATATATCATGATGTAATATCAACTACTAATGACTCATATACATTATTAAAGAGAACAAAATTAGTTGTCTTAGTTTTATTATTATAAATAGAAGAAGATGTCATAAATGTTTGCTTACCAACTTGTAAATATACATTATAAGATTCAACAAAACTTTTTACCTTCATGTAAACATTATAGCATCGATTGAAGAATTTGAAAGTAATTTGGGGATAGGGGATTCTAAAGAGATCAAATCTATTGGAAAAAATTAAAGAAAAAGAAATTAGATCCATTAGAGAAAAATCAAATTTGCAAGATAAACATCAATTTCAGTAGAGAAAAATGAAACCTACAAGAGAAACATCAAATCCATAGGCGAAACATTAGATGATCTTGTAGGGGGAGAGGGTGTCAGATCTAGAAATAGTTTGATTATAAGTTCACCCCAAGACATATAGCTGGCATGATATAGTTAAAGAACAAAAGAGGAGAATTATGGAGGAATATAATTATGGAGGAGAATGCAATGATGCCTTGTCCCAACAAAATAGCTTCTTTGCATGGAAATTTTTATTAAACAATGAGCCAACCCTCACCAAGAAACTTACAACTTGTTAGCTTAGTAATAAGAATCTTAGCAAGAAAAACCCAGGTCATGGATTCAAATTTCAGTGGGCATTTAATACTTGAAATTAAAAATAGTAATAATTTCAAAAAAAAAAGAAAAAAGGAAAGGAGCAGCTAGTCCCTAATGGATGGAGAAATTAGAGGCAGCCAGGGAGCCGAGGGTTATTGTTCATGGCTTATTTTTGTGCACCTTTACTAGTACTGCAATTTTTTTCATTTCCTATCAATCCAAATGCAGGTATTGTTAAATTTGCAATGAAAAAGGAACTCTGTTATTTCATTTCATTCATTGTATGGCTACTTGTACATTTTAGTTATTGAGAAGTCAAAAGAAGAAATGAAAATATACAGGACACGGGAAATATACAAAAATATAGACCGCTGATAGGGTAATTGGAATGTGCGCAATGTACAGGAAAGATATGTTGCCATCGCTAATAGGTGTCTCTCTTCTATCTTAACCGCACTTCTGCTGTGTACTTTCGTTTACAAATTTTCTTTTATCATGCACTGAAATTTGCAAAACGATTGTGGCTCGGCTTCTGCAGGCAAGTGACAGATTTAACATTAACTCACAGCTCGAGCATCTGCAGGCTAAATTCGTGGGAATTGAACATGCCCATCTCAACAGACAGATTGTGAGTAATCAATCTTGTCTCTCTTAAATTTTGTAGCTTATTACGGTACTTTTCTTTTTCTTTTTGTATTTTGCTAAAACCATAATTGCTGACCCCTGTTTCTCTCCCCTTGTGGTATATGTATCTGGTAGTGAGTGGGCAGTAAACATTCAGCGCCTAAGCTCTGCCATGTTGTCCTATTTTGCGATTGCAGAGAACGAGGGCATTGGCAAAGAGCTTTGCAACTGCATGCAGGTATGTGAATTAATTACTCTTTTGTCACACCATGCTATGTTTTTTCATTGCATTTGCTCCTCCTACTTTGCTATTTTCTAAACGTTTCTGCCTTAGATTTGTGCTTTCACGTTTGTGTCTAATTATGAATAGGAGCATTAATATTTACTCACACATATGGACTGAATCAGGGAACTGTCACATGACCGGATCAAACTTTTTCTCTAAAAATTTTTGTGACATCGTAGGCCGTATTTATCTGTTAGATAACTTAAGTTTTAACTATTATCTTGTTCTTTTTGTCTAATGTTGTCTATTTGATTTCAGCCATTGTGTTTTTGTATTTTACTTTTTTTTTAATGATAATTTATTGGCTACCACAAATTCTGATATGGGTAGTTCTCTCATGGGAATAAGTTTAAAACATCAAATATCTGTTAAGCTTTAAGTTGCATTCAGTGGGAATAGCAAAGCTAACGGTCCAATATCAAACATTAAATTATGTGCTTTAAAAACTGGTAAATAATAGCAGCGATGGATACAAATAATTGTGATAAACAAATGTGGAAAGAAAAATTTGATTTTGCTTTGTGACTTCTTGAATTTAAATCATGGATTCAAATGCCAACAAGTGTCTTTTGAACCTTTCATAGCATCAATGAACAAGTGATGAAGATATTTACAAAATATACCTTAAAGATCTTGTCTGATTTTCATTATTTTGATCATAATTCATTGTTAGTAATCATCATTCATCTACGATTGTATTCATGGTACATGCTAATAACTAAAACATTAGCAAAAGTATGTTTGAAAGCTAGGGGAAAGTCTTAACTAAGTCATTGAGAAAACATTGGCTACTAAAAAGCTTGGAATGTATTTAAATGTTCTTTTTCTATTTAACTTAGATATGCAAAAATGTACTTGAAACATTTAAAATATGAAAAATTAAAAATAAATTATCAGTTATTATAAATACAATGATCTACGTATTGATAACAATAAAAATATCCAATATTAAGAATTAGAGATAATATGCAACTCTTTATGAACAAAGAATAGATCGTTGTCTTACAAAATATATTGTCCCTTGAAGTTTGCATGGTTCCAAGCAATCATTAGAGCATCAAAGTACAAGAATAGAATAATATTTGAAGTTATGAGATAAGTGAAGATGTTTTTCAATGCAAATTTTCAATTGATAAAATTGTTTACGTTAATGCCTATAAACTATAGAATGACTATAAGCACTAACATGATACTTTAGAAGAATACTAAAGGAGTATAACAATACCTCAAGTATGTCTTCCATATCAAGACCATGAATGGGTAACCTAGGGTAGATATTTAATATAATATCATCATAGAACTTAATTGAAATATAAAAGTACCTCAAGCATAACTCAAACTAGTAATCTATTGCCTCCTTAATATTTGTTAAATAATAACATAACTAATACTTAGGGTCTTAGTGGATATAATAAAAAATTTGATTTTAGTTTTATTAATAAAACAACCTCTTATTTTGAAGTCTAACCACACAAAAAGGAAATTCATCTCCAAAAAATTAGTCTAATAATAGAAAACCTACTTTATTATAAAAGAGACTAGCTTAGTTATATATTTATAATATATATCTATAAATTGGCCTAGAGAATCTTATTTGTTTACAAGTAAAAAGTTCTTTGAGTAAAAAATTTCATGACTTCTGGACGAAGAACAAAATTTAAAAACCCAAATTTTCATGCCTTCTGGATAAAGAACAAGAGTTCTATACCTTATTTTTCCTAAGGATGGGTTTTCTGAAAAATAAAATTTCCATCAATTAGTGTATGCTCTTACTCGCGGTCCGCCGCCATATCTATAAATAAGAGGCGGCTCTCCCTTGTTTCTTCATCCAGAGTTAGAAGTAGGGAAACTCTGGCAGTTTGATCACTCTAGAGATAGAATATTTTCCATGTGCTCGCAGTAGGAGTTCTAAAGTGAACGGATCTGTATTCGAGCAACATTGTACCTGAACACAAGTTGTGTACGGCAATAAAGACAAGCTTTCCAGATATACCTTGTAGTGCATGGAATAGGATTTTATTTATTGTTTTCTCTCTCACCCTTAAACTCCTAGAATGCGGAATGAGTACGACTTGATTACGAGCATCTAAGGATGTGTACGGATAGTCAAGGATTCGGCTGCTCATCGCATGCGGTATGAGTACGACTTGATTACAAGCATCTAGTGTGACTGCTTGGTAACCTAGTGGCGTATCCAGGATCTACGCTTGGTAATCCCAGTGGTAGTCATGCACCAAGATGTGTACGGATAATCAAGGAATCGGTTGCTCATCGCACTTAGGCTAGATTAGATTCTCTCAACTTAGTAAGCCTATTGTTAGAATCCAACTGCTGCTCTCACACCCATAGCTCCACTACCACCTACTCCAGCAATGCAAGGAGAGATTCCTGCTCAACCACAGTAGCGTAATGCCACAAGGGCAGTAAATCCTCAACCTGTTGTTGGGCCTGACAAGCGTATGAAGAAAAGACCTTTCTTCAGGCCCAACAGTCCAAACAAGCCCATACCACCACAAGTCATTGAAAGCCAAAGTGCCTCTCAACCAAATAAGGCTTCTGAGCTCCCTTCAAACCAATCACAGAGCTCAATGCATACGATTATGTTAATGCATGTCGTTTCTGATTAGATTAAGGTAGGCCACCTTCCCAGGAAATTCTCTGATCCTGGTAGTCCCCTAATCTATCTACAGATCACTGGGAATGATCCATGTAAGGCTCTTTTGGATTCAGGTTCCAGAGTAAATTTAATCTCACAAGAAATGTATAAGGCTTGGAACCTGACTCCACTGAAAAAGAGTAATATTCGTTTAGAGCTAGCTGAACAATCCATAACTGTTCCCATGGGATTAGTTGAGGACATTATTACCACTGTGTGTGGGTGGTCATACCCAGCTGATTTCCTGGTGATCCAAGTCAATAACAGCAAAGGGGACTTCCCAATTATAATGGGAAGGGCTTGGTTGAGTACAATAGATGCGCGCCTAGGAATCCACGATCGTTCCCTGGAGATATCTAAAGAAAACACTTTTGGAAAGATTGAGAAGAAGAAGGTTCCATGCATTGCATACAGTGACACAGGGTGTAATTGTGTGCAGAGATCATGGGTTATAAAGAGTTTATCATTACCTGCATGCAACCGGTGTGCACAAGAAATAAATATTCAAAAATGCCTGTATGCAGCAGCCACACAACAAGAAAACACCTAGTGGCTGATGACTGATCAAGAGATAATTCACTAATGTGCATGGAACTCACTGAGGGTATAACTTGTGCTTACATGGAAAGCATAGACGCACTTGAGCAAGTTTGCCACCAACTTCCAAACTTTAAATTAGAAAACATCAATTGGGGGAAGTTGGAAATTCCTACTAAATTTAAACAAGAACCCCTAGATCTGAAATCATTACCTACCGGTTTGGAATACATGACCCTTAACAATGGAAAATCGATGATTATTAATGCAAAACTTGCTCCTAAGCAAAAAGGGAAACTGCTGGAAATAATCAATAAGTGGTCAAAATCCTTCGCTTGGTCATATCCCGAAATCACTAGAATAGATCCTAGGATATGCCAACATAGAATTTACACAGACTGCTCCATGAAGCCTCGAAAACAACTGTAGAGGCGATTGAACCCAAAATTGAAGCAAGTGGTGAAAGAAGAGTTAGAACAGCTTCTTAAGGCTGGGTTCATATATTCCATTGCTGATAGCGAATGGGTTAGTCCTCTGGTGATAGTACCTAAGAAGGGAGGTAAGTGGAGGGTGTGCATAGACTTTAGGCTATTGAACATGGCAACATTTAAAGATGATTTTTCTTTGTCGTTCGTTGACCAAGTCTTAGACACTATTGTAGGGCATTATTACTATAGTTTTCTGGATGGTTATAGCGGTTACAATCAAATACGGATTGCTCTAGAAGACCAAGCCAAAAAAACGTTCACCAGTCCTTGGGGAATGTTTGCATATAAACAAATGCCCTTTGGCTTGTGTAACGCCCCTGCCACGTTTCAACGTCTAGTTCTAAGCATCTTTCAATAGCAAATAGGAAATGGAGTAGAAGTCTTTATGGAAGACTTCTCCACATACAGAGCTAGTTTTGATTAAGCCTTGGACCAATTAGAGCAAGTGCTTAAACGCTGTGTAGAAACTAACTTAAGGCTCAGTTTGCAAAAAAGCCATTTGATGGTCCAAGAGGGCATAGTACTTGGGCACAAGGTTTCAAAAGAAGGAATAGAGGTAGACCTAGACAAAGTTAGGATCATCCAAGGAATAACCCACCAACTGGAAATAGTTAAAGACATTCGGTCATTCCTTGGACATACTGGTTATTATAGGAGATTCATCGAGAACTTCTCCAAGGTTGCCAAACCGTTGGTAGAACTGACTAAAAAGGACGTACCTTTTGAGTGGACCAGGGAATGCGAATGTGCATTCCAACTTCTGAAACAAAAGCTAGTAGAAACACCCATTTTACAAGCTCCTGACTAGTCTCAACCATTCCATATAATGACAGACATGTCCAACTACACTTTAGGAGCTATACTTACACAATTAGATGACTTAAAATGTCCCTATTACATACACTGTGCAAGTAGGAGTATAGCTGGTGCACAACTAAACTACACAACAATAGAAAAAGAACTTATGGATGTAGTGTTTGCACTAGATAAATTTAGACACTATGTGTTAGGCTATAAAGTATTTATTTACACAGATCATAGTGCAATTAGGTTCCTTATGAACAAGCCAACGGTTAGCCCTCGTATTATACGATGGCTGGTGATCCTACAGGAGTTCGATCTTACAATGATTGATCGAAAAGGCACCAAGAATGTTGTTGTTGATCATTTATCTCGATTGCGATGGGACAGAAAAGAGGATGAGTATATAATGTCTAATCACTTTCTTGATGAAGCCCTCTTTGCCGATGTAGTGAATAGCCAACCCACAGAAACAAATTGGTACAATGGTATTCTAACCTATCTACTCACTCAACAAATACCACAAGAGTTGAACCGTAAGAAGAAACAACAGTTTCTTCATAGAGCCAAGTATTTTATTGAGATCAATGGACAACTTTACAAAGTGTGTCCTAATGGCTTGTTTCGATGGTGTGTGCCCAATGTAGATCAATTGAGAGTTCTCCAAGATGCTCATGAGGGCCCTTGTGGGGGTCATTATGCTAGGAGATGAACGGCTCTTAAAATCCTACTTGCAGGGTATTATTGGCTAAAATTATTTCAAGACACCCATTAATTTGTCCAATCTTGTGAGCACTATCAACATGATGGGGGAATGACTACTAAAATGGAGGATCCGCAAAAATGGATACAACCTTTAGAACCCTTTGACATTTGGGGAATAGATTTCATGGGGCCCATTACACCAATGTCTAATGAAAAGCATATATTGTTGTTGCTGTAGACTATCTCATGAAATGGGCTGAAGCAGCTGCTATTAAGGATTGCACATCATCCACAGCTACACGATTTGTACAACAACAAATTGTAAATAGGTTTGGTATGCCACGTGCACTTATATCAGACAATGGAACTCACTTTATGGGTGCAACTTTTCACAAACTGATGCAATGCTTAGGGGTTGAGCATAAACTGACTATACCTTACCAACCCCAAGTTAATGGACAAGCTAAGGTCACTAATAGGGAGATTACTAAGATCTTAACAAGAACAATTAGCAAATATAGGCGAGATTGGAGCACTAAACTGAACGATGCTCTTTGGGCATACCACTCCACTTGGAAACTCCCTATAGGCTATTCTCCCTATGAGTTAGTGTACGGAAAAATTCCCACACTTTCAATTCAAACTAAACTCCATACACTATCAATGCCTTGTTACCTCTATCTAGATCTTGATCTATCACAAAAACAAAGGTTAGCAATTTTAAGTGTGCTAGATGAAAACTAATAAGTTGCCCTATCTTCAAATGAGTTGCACAAGGCATACAATAAACGACGTCATGACTTGAGAATAAGGAAGGTTAAGTACCAACTAGGCGATAAGGTTCTATATTGGAATCCCACACATGTGCCACAATGAACAAAATTTCAAACACTGTGGGATGGACCTTATATCATCCATGCAACCTTTTCTTCAGGAGCCATGACCATATACAAACCTGAGAGCCCCGATAAAAGATTGTTGGTCAATGTGCAACAAACTAAACCCTTCCATGAGATCATAATGGCCAGTACCCATTATACCTCTACGCAAGGGCAACCACACTGACTATTTCAAATCTCCCACTTACAACTTAGTCATGGCGGAGATGGTCACCTGTGCTGATCAATTGAGGCCCTCAGTTTCTTTTACACATTTTTTTGTTACAAATTTATTTAACTTTTCTTGTTTTTTGTCTTACAAATTTCTTTAACTTTTCTTGTTTTTGTTTTACACCATTGTTTAAACTTTTTAATTTCTTTGTGTGATGTTCTATTTTTGTTTCTTTTGTTGTTTATTGAATTCGTCATCAAATAAGTGTTCATCATGATGGTATGAACTGTATTTTACTAATTGCTAATGTTTGGTTTTTACCTTTGAGTTACAATGTGATACTAAGGTTTGGTTTTTCTGATATAATAGGCAATGAATCCATGACACCCACGCATCCATCAATTTCTATGGTCTCTCTTGGCTTGGAAGTGTACAATCTCCTTCTTAATAATAAGAACTTTTAACGAATCAGTGATTGGGCATTTCTCAAACTAAGAAAGGACTCAAGGATTGAAAAGGGTGTGACTTTAAGGGGATGTGATGCATTTGTGTTGGCCATTCTCTTGGGTGGTTGGATGTTTTCTGCTTGAGTCTTTTCACCATTCCAACTTTGTTCGAATAACAGGAAGCTGAGCCAATAAAAATAAAAATACGTCTTTACATGGTGTGGTTCTCATGCAAAAAGCCAAAAAAAAAAAAAAACAAAACAGTGAGGATTCAAAGCACACCCCTTAGACAAAATAATCATTTGGGCTACAAGCACTGGTTATGGAACTAGATAAACTCGTTCCCTCTAACTAAGGCCCTTCTCACTTCCTCCTTCTCTCTTTCTCATCTTTTCGGAATGGCATTGACTCTTTCGTGGAGGCATTCTTCTTACTTCGAGTGGATGGACTGGCTAAGTGTATTGCTGCGAAATCACTAGATGTGGATTATTTGAGGCCGGACTTGGAATGAGATCTACTTGGTCACATTAATCATGCATACACAGGGGACTGTACATAACCTTGTTCTTGAGACTCCATTCCATTTTCTTCTCTCCATCATTCTTTCTCCATTTTCCACTTCATTGCCAATTGTATCAATAGTCTACATCTTGGTTGATTCATTGTTTTCTCTTTGGTAAATTCTTGTGGTTAAGTCTTTAACTCTTGCTTCCAAATGACATTCCCAGAGCCTACGGACTCTTTGAATGTGGGTTTGTCAGGGCATTAAAGGCATTAGCCTACTTTGGGGAGGACCCACTAGCATTCCTTTTTGGTGCATCAGTTAAATTCTTTCCCTTAAACATTTTCGCAATCAACATTTTGTGTTCATTTCCATCTTAAACATCCATTTTTATTGGCGTTGTCGTTGTTTCTTTTTTCTTTATCTTTCTCATTCCTTTTCTTTTTCCATTCTTTCGCTCTTAGTCATGGGGGTCCTGGTCCAATTTTTTCGATTTTTCCTTACCCCTACACCTTTGGTAGTCTCCAGTGTTATATCCCTAAGATCCATATCAGCCATATCACAACTCAGCCAATGGACCTTACACCGAGGCATGGTATTAACTGCATTGTGATCTACATATCCTCACTTATATGTAACTATGTTGTGTGTGCATATGGCAATTAAGTAGCAATGGACTAGATCTGGAGATGACACTTAGGATGGATTGGTGCTGAAGTAGTGTGCAATGAACAAGATTGATAGTGTTGCAACGAACGAACAACGAAAGGCGCAATCTTGGCGATTGGCAGCAACACGTCTTCTTCTCTTCTTTTCTCTCTCTCTTCTCTCTCAGCTGCCAAATAAGGCTGGATGTCAATTAGTGTTCACTCTTGTTGTCATGAACACTAATGTTGCTATGTATTGTAATGATGATCCGTTCACATGTAGTCCCATTTTCCATCAGTGTCATTCAAGTCAATAATCCCATACCTTCCCAAAATTTTGTAAGGAACTCGAGGATGAGTTTTCATTCAATCATGGGGGTATGATGGGACGCGATATCGCAGCTGCCCTGTGATATCGCGTATGTGATATCGCAGCTTGCCTTTTCTTCTATAAATAAGAGGCGGCTCCCTTTGTTTTTGGGAGTTAGTTTCCAACCCTTAACCAAACTCTTGCAATTTTGTCATTCCAGGGTTAAAATAATTTCTGTGTGCCTGCAATAGGAGTCACCAAGTGAACAGATCATTATTTGAGCAAACTTGTACCTAAACACAATTTGTGTACAGCAATAAAGATGAACTTTGTTGATAAACCTTACAGCATAGAACTTCAGCTAATTATGACTTAATTAGTATTTAATTCTTTCTTAGTTAATTAATCTCTCAACCCTTAAACTCCTACTTAAATACATTCAATACGATCACTTTGAGCATAAGTGAAGCACTTGGTAACCCAACAACGATTAGCGTTTGGTAATCCTAGCAGCATGAAACCATTCAAGATGTGTACAACAAGTGAGAACGGATACTGGTGTTAGGACAATTAAACTTAGTTAAATTTAGTTAATGATTAGTTAATGTTAGTTAGCACTTAAACTTTATTCATTTACATTATTCAGCAGGAGACATAAAACCATAAAACCTATAAAAATCATGTACCTTAGACTTACTTAACCATACAACCGTGACAACACAAGTAAGTTTGGGAAGACAACGATTGGTTAACCCTAGGTGTTCCTTTTGGCGTGTAAGCACTTAGTCCTTGGAGTTTGACCGGATCGCGCGTGCTACGCTCGTTTCGTATGGTTGAGTGTAGGGGTACCTCACCACTCATCATCAATCGTGGGGGAGAGGGCCACCAATGCTAATTATTTTAAGCCCTTAGTTTTGCATATTTTTATTTTACATGTTTTTGTTTTACACATTTTTCATTTTTACTTATTTTTGTTTTACACCATCGTTAACATTTTTACCATTTCTTTCTCTATTACATTTTGTTTGATTTATTTTCACTTATCACATAATAAGTGCTCCTGATGATGGGTTGTACTATAATAGTGTTGATTGCTAATGTTTGGTTTTTACCTTTGACTTTTAATGTTAATGTTAGGATATGGTTTCTTTTGATAAAATAGGCAATGAGTCCACGTCATCCATTCATCCATTCAACTTTATGGTCTTCCTTTGTTTTGGAAGTGTACTATCCTTTTTTCTAATCAAACTTATTAATGAATTTGTGGCTTGGTATTCTTCAAACTAAGGAAAGATTCAAATGGATTGAAAAGCGTGTGACTTCAAGAGGATTTGACACATTTGTGCTAACTATTCTCTTGGGTACTTGGATGTTTTTCATAGGATTTCCACTGTTCCACTGTCAACTAATATTAGAAAGTTGAATGAATCAAATAAGTCTTTGCATGGTGTGGTTCTCACAGAAAGAAAAAAAAACTGGTGGGAATTCAAAGCACACCCCTTAGACATAATAAAGAAACATGGGCTACAAGCACTGGCTATGCCACTGGGAAGACATGTTACCCATGCCTGAAGGTTTTCTCTAACTAAGGCCCTTCCTCACTTCTTCCTTCTCTATTCTTCTCTTTTTGGAATGGTGGTTGCTCTATGGAAGCACTCTCGTTGCTTCAGGAGTATGGGTTGGTCAAGTGTGTTAATGCGAAGTCACTGGATGTGGTTAGTTTTAATCTAGATTTGGCTAAATTTTATTAAGTCACCTTAACCACGTAATACACAAGGGACTTTACACAACCTTGATTTTGAGATCCCATTCCATTCTCTCTTCTCTTTCCATATTACTTTCCATATTCCACCTCATTGCTGATTTTATGATTAGTCTATATCTTGGTCAACACATTGTTATTCTTTGGTAAATTCCTGGGGGGTGAATTCTTAATGATTGTTTCCATATGACATTCCTAGAGCCTACAGACTCTTTGGTTTGTCGGTTTGTCAGGGCATAAAGGGCATGAGCCTGCTTTGGGAAGGACCCACTCGCATTCCTTTTTTGGTGCAATTGTTAAGTTCTTTTTTCTTAAACATTTCTTACAAGCAACTATTTCTCGTTTCACCCCATCCATGACATCTATTTTTGTTTTTCTCTTCCCATCTATGCATTTTTATTGGCTTCACCATTGTTATTCCTCTTATCTTCCTTGTTTCTTTCATTCTCCATCCTATTGCTACCAGAGGTTTGCTCTTAGTCGTGGGGACCCTGTCGCAAATTTTTCCATTCCATTACTTATCTTACCCCTACACCTTGGGTAGTTATCACTTACAAATCTCTAACCCAGTATCTGCCATACCCACAACCTAGCCAAGGTGCTTCATATTGAGGAAAGGTATCAATCGCATTACGGCTTATCTATCCTTGCTAATTTATGATTGTGTTGTGTGCAAATGGCGATCACATGAACAATGGACTGAGATAAGAGGGAGCGCTTAGGATGGACTAGAGTGAGAGCATTTACACAAGGAACAAGCTTGGTCATGTGGCCATGGACGAACAACGGTGTGCACATTTTTGACATCAGCAGCAATGCGCCTCATTTTCTTTTCTCTCTCTCTCTTCAAGCTGTCAAATGAGGGTCTAGATGTCATCTATGTACAGTGTTCACCACAATGGTTATCAATACTAATGCTATAATACGTTTGTTGATCCATTCACTGGGCACTTTGAGTCTGTCATTCTATGTCACCGTCAGTTGTCGTTCAATTAATAATCTCGTACCTTCCCAATATTTTGTAAGGAACTCGAGGACGAGTTTTCATTCAATCGTGGCGGTATGATAAGTCCCGATATCGGACCCTCGATATCAAATACGCAATATCAGGGTCGGTCAAGCGACATCAAATATGCGATGTCGGAACCCATCTCATTGGCTATAAATAAGAGGCAAGCACGCTTGGTCTTGGGGTAGTTTTAGTTCAATCCCTTAGTTGAACTCTTGCAGTTTTTCCTTTCTAGAGTTAGAATTATTCTTGAGTGCCCATGGTAGGAGTCATAAAGTGAATAGATCTTTATTCGAGCATTGTGTACCTAAGCACACCTTGTGTTCGGAAATAAAGATGAACTTTGTGATAAACCTTGTAGCATTCAAAATAGCTTAATTATTGCATTTAATATTATTTACGGTTATTTAATGCTTTCATTAGTTAATCAATGTTGTTTTTATAAAATTATTAATTCTCAATGAATTAGCACACTCAACACGACCACTTCGAGCTTATGTGGAACACTTGGTAACTCAGTAACGACTTGCGTTTGGTAATCCTAGTAGTGTTACACTGGTTTAAGATGTGTTTGGAGAGTGGGAACGGATGGTGATGTTAGGACTAGTTAGAGAATAGTTAATTAGTTAAATCAAATTAGTATTAAACTATTTCATTTCTCTATTTTAAGCACCAAGAACATAAAATATAAAAGAATAAAAATCATATGTCTCGAGTTTACTTAACTATACAACTGTGCCTTACAGGTAAGCTTGAGAAGACAAAGATTGCATAACTCATCTTTGTTCTGTGTAGGTGCATAAGTACTTAATCCTTGGAGTTCAACCAAATTGCACATAAACGCTCGTATTCATATGGTTGGGCATTGGGGTACCTCGCCACTCATCAATATAATTATGATGTCTTTGCATGCTTAACTAGCATGATTATATACACTGGGCTTGTGTGTGTGTTAGGTAGGTAACGTGGCTAGCAAGGATGTTGGACTAAGATACAAGAGCAACTGTTGGATATGTGTTAATGTGTTATGTATGATTTGGCATTTATTCATTTGAATTATAGTGTTATGCTAGGTGATTCTTGGATTTGATTTTGATATGTGAACATGTAGTGTGTTTAATATGGATCTCGTATGTTCAAATGGATTTTGATTTGGAGTTCAAGTGTGTCCCATCATTGCAACATTCACTTAGATTACTTTTTATTGTTTATTGTTTATTATTTATTATTTTCTTTAGTTAAATATTTCCATTTATTGCTATGTACTTCTCATGTTATTAAGCATTTAAGTGTAAATACTTGGTAATCCAAAGGTGTATCGTTTGGCACAACCAATGACATACACTTGGCAACCCCAAAAGTAATCTCATGAAATCCAAGACGTGTACGGACAAGAGTAGATACCATTGCCCATAGGCTAATTTAGGTCTTAATTTTGAAGAGGGTAGTTTTGACTTAAAATCTATTTGTAGACTTCATTTACACCACCTTTCCCGGCAGGTCCTTTAACATCTTCAATGAAACACATGGTTGAACCAACATCATGCATCCCAATCATGGATTTATTCATGCCAATCATACTTTTCATCATTACATACATGAACCACCAACGATATCATACATTTCTTTACACCCCACAGAGAATAGATGTAACCATGTCCGTCTACGTAGCAACCTGTCATGCCATCGACATTGCCCAAACGTCGGCACTGCACACCGCCTCCCATGCCTACGGTCTATGCTCTTGCCGCTGCTGCCTGCCTCTTGTATCACACCATATTCGCTTCCGGCTTTGCAAAAAAATAAAAAACATCTCCACTCAGCTGCCGTGTTTTATTTTTCCCGATCTTTTTCGGACGAAGGAAAACGAAATTGGTTTCAAAAACATGATTTTCTGGGAGCGGATTCCATCAAGATTGTTACTGCAAGCCTGAAAAGTACAGAGAGAAACCATGACCCGGATTCGAGTTTTGAAGCTCAGAAATTGTGCAGATAAATTTCATTTGCACAGTTAGAGAAGATGTGTGTGAACGTGAATGTGAAGCCACAGCTATTCCAGTCTTCAGTATCGGATCGTAAGGTTTTCTCAGACATTCAAATTTATAACAGCACCACCTCCATCGGAACTGCCAAAAACATTATTCATGGATTCCGGCGGCAAAACTGGCGAACAGCTATGGCAGCCATGGCGCCGCAGGCGGAGCCAGCCTACTCTTCAACACTGCAGTCCACAAAAACGTGTTTCTGTTCAACGTAATCATCAGAAATCATGCCTGGCGCAGACCCCATTCAGAAGCATTTATGATTTATCGCCAAATGCTCAGTTTTGGATTCTGGGCCGATAATTTCACATACTCTTCTCTGCTCAAGGCCTGTTTCGGAATTTCTATGACTTTTCATGGAAACATGATTCATTCAGGGATTTCTGAAGAGTGAGTTCTGCGAGAATTTTTATGTGAAAACTACCCTCTTGGATACGTATGGGAAATCTGGAAGCTGTAAAGGATGCTCGCCAGGTGTTCGACGATATGCCTGGTAAAAATGTGATTGTCTGGAAGGCCATGATTGCTGCTTGTGGGTTCCATGGGAATGGACTGGAAGCTGTACAACTTTTTGGGAGGTTCAGAAAATCAGGGATTCAACCCAATCAGATTACTTTTGTTCATGTTCTGTTTATTTGCAGTCACGCAGGATTTGTGCACGAATGACTAATTTTTCAATCTTCGGAGAGAGCCTTCAGAACAGTTGATGTTGCTTTCAAAGTTGTTAAATGATAAATTTAAAACCTGAAGAAAAGTAAGGTTGGACAAAGACTCTAGAATAGGACCCGTAATCTTGTTATGAGAAAGATCCATGCTCTCCGGCTGTGTAAGCTTGTTGCTCACCGCCTGTTGCCCAAGGATTTTGACAGATTCCCATCAAAATTGTTGAAGGAAAGATTAAAGTTGAC
Organism: Gnetum montanum; assembly: GCA_015680685.1. Taxonomy (NCBI): domain Eukaryota; kingdom Viridiplantae; phylum Streptophyta; class Gnetopsida; order Gnetales; family Gnetaceae; genus Gnetum; species Gnetum montanum. The sequence continues at coordinate 350,677 of MNCI01000667.1, read as the reverse complement.
CGCATTCAGCCATTCAACAATATGAATTGCAATGTTCCCACCCAGAGAGTAGGTTGGAGGAGAGATTGATGTGCTGAGCCATAACAAGTCCTCCAATAGAAGGGGGTACCTCTCCACTTAACAAATGTTGTGAGTATCAGTATATAACTCTCTCTCTCTTGTGTTTCATGCACAAAAGGCTTAACTGTATTTAACAAGTTTTTGCTCTTCCTTTTTGAAACAATAACATCGGTAAACTGAGCCTTTTCTAAAATTACACTTCTTGTTGTATCCTTGGCTTCCAGCATGGCAAAGGAATTATTGGTCTGTTCATTTACTGTAGTTGGCAATTTTTGCTCTCCCCTTGCCTCTTATATTCATGAGAATTCTCAGTCAACCTACCATCAAAAAAGGGATGAATTTTCCTAGAAGCTGAGTACACAAAGTCACGGACTTTCACACTCTCAGAACCAAAAACTCTTTTTAGAGCTGAAGCTAAACCATCAATCAAAACAATTTCAAGGAAAAGTGGTATCTTTCAATCACTTTTCTTTGTTTTTACTTCATCAAATTTTCTATATTTAACCTCATAAAGCCTGCTCCATTAAATGACTAGAAATCTGCCAACAGTTACATCTTTATAAGTCGAGGATTTATGCCTTAAATCTAGAGTTTGTCAAGAGACAGATACCTACGAGGTTGTCTTATGCTTAAGGCAACTATCAGTGGCCTTATCACCCATAATAATATACCCTATAGGATTTATTTATTTATTTATTAGGTTGGGGTGGAGGGGTTTTAGAACGAATTTTTTTTTATTAACAATATTTACCCCAAGACATATAGTCAAATTAGAACTGAATTATCATTTTGGCAAGAGCTTATACAAATGACTAGCACATGCTAGAACTACATATCCATTCATGATAATGTAATGTCTTGAACCTACCAAATTTAAGAAAAATGAAAATGCCACAAGACATAAAACCCTTATTGCCTTTGTCTTTCATACCTTATGGTGTTGTAGAAATTAGTGGCTTTTTGCACAAGAACAATGTGATTGTAGGGCCCTAGTTTTAAGATTTGTTGCAAATTGTTTTACCTTCTTTCACTACCATGATGGTGTTGAATTTTAAGAAATAACGCCTTGAGTTGCTCAATTCTATACATTTGAGAAAAAAATTTATAATTTGGCTTTTCAATATTGCTTAACCATTCTATAGTTTTTTTCTTTGAATCTCTTTTGTTTAATGATGTATCTTGCTTTACTCTTTTAGAACTTATTTTATTACATAAGTCTTTCAAAGATGCTACATCTATGGATTTCACTTCTATGATTTTAAAAAAATTATTTGGTTTTGTGTACTTCTATGAGGATGTATTTTGATATTCTTGTAGGACCCAACCAATACACCCATTTTAGATGATTTTTGAATACTCTATGGAATTTACTTTCAAAAATCTAATTTGCAATGATTCATAAACCTTTGGATTCAACATCTTCAACAATTTAGCATATATAAATTCAAGCAACCAAACATATTCGTAGTGTTTGATTATTCTTATTTTGTATTAGTATATAAGACCTTTTTTTTGGTTTGCACTATGAGCTCTAGGAGCTCCACTTTTGTTTAAATGTTTTTGTTTTTTTTGTTGATATTTTCTAGAATTTTTAGTTTTATCTCTAGCATGAGTAATAATGTAATAAGGTTTCAATCTTCTAGATGTGCCTAGCCCACCATAGAAGTGGGTTAATCATTTTTCAAAGAGAGATAAAAGTTGTTGATTAAATCTTTATAGTCACATCCAACATTCACCTTAGTAGATGCATCTTTGTAACATAAATGCATTGAGCTTGATGCTTTTTTATAAGAAAGCATTATGCATCATACAAAATCATAAGTTTAATAAGAACTTTATATAATGCAGCATTGTCCATCAAAATTGAACCCATGACTTGGAGCTTCCAAATCAAGTATCTTACCACAAGCAAAAGGGCCACATTTGCAATATATTAACTACCCCATTTTTTTCGATAATGCTAAAATGATGATGATGACAACGCTGAATTGAAGTTGACCACTTAAGACACTTCTCACCAGCAAACTTGTAGCTTGTTACCTTAGTGATAAGAATCTTAGCAAGTGAATGTAAGACACGAGTTCAAATTCCAGTGCACCATGTTGAGTTATGGAAAAACAAATGTCCATAAAAGGAATTTTGAAATTAGTGTGGTCACAATAAATCCAACAAAACTTCAATTCAATTTCAATGGGTGCCACTAAGTTATAAGAAAAAATCCTTGTTTATCTTGCCCCCTAATAACAATTTAATACTCCCTTTGCACAGGCACAATGAAATTTAACATAATAATAATTTCGAAAAAGAGAAGGAACTGGCAAATCCTATTGAATGGAGCGTAAAAGAGGCAGGCAATAGGGGCAGCCACAAAAAAGAGGGATATTCTGAAAGCAGATACAGTCTTCTCACCAAAATCCATATTCTTCCTGCTCTCTTCTTGGCACAATGTTTGCATAGATTTATTAATACTGCAACTCTCTTCATTTGCCATCCATCAAAATGCAAGTATCTCTTCTCTCTTTGTCCTACTTTTGCTTACAAATTTTCTTTTTTCACACATTGAAACTTGCAAATCAATTGTGCCTTGGCTTCTGCAGGCGAGCAACGGGTTTAACATTAACTCGCAACTCAAGCATCTACAAGCCAAATACGTGGGAACTAGACATGCCGACCTCAACAAATTGTGAGTAATCAATCTTTTTTCCTTAAATCTTAGAACTTATTACAGTATTTTTTTCCTTGTATTTTGCTAAAAGCATGATTGCTTAACCCCTGTTTCTCTTGCCTTTATGGTATATGTATATGGTAGTGAGTGGGCATTATCCCATGTTGGTGTATTTTTCTCTTGCAGAGAATGAGTCCACTGGCAGAGAGCATTACAACTTCATGCAGGTATATGAATTAATTTAATTTTTGTGATTTTATTTACCAGCTCTTTTCTTGCTGTAGCATGCTATTTTTTATCATGTTTTTCTATTGTTTGAGATTGATATATGAATAGGAGCATTAATTTTTTCAATAAGGGAAATGTCACATCACCTAGACCAAACCTATTTTACTAAAAAAATTTTGTGCCATGGTAGGTCCTTTGGATCTATTGGATAACTTCAGTTTCAACTATTATCTTAGTCTTTTGTGCAATGCTATCCATTTCAACCATTGTGTTTTTGTATTATACTATTTGTTACAATAATTTAATGGCTACTACAAATTATGATATGGGTAGTTCTCTCCCTGGGGCAACTCTATATGAGCAAATAATAGATCATTGTCTTGTCTTACAAACCTATTGCCCCTTGAAGTTTGCATTTTTCCCTATGAGAAAAGTGCAAGTATCTACCAAGTCATAAAAGTTTTTAAGGTTAATGCATATAAAATATAGAATTTACCAACCCAATCAAATGGCCAAATATCCAACAAAGATCTGATATATTAAATTTGAAGTTGACACATGGTATTTATTGTTTCATAGGCAATACATCCCTAGTGAATTATATTGAATGAGTTCATCAACTAATGTGTTTACCTTATGATGAGCGGTGAGGTACCCCTACGTTCAACCATACAAATCACAAAGTGTTCACACGTGACTTAGTCAAATTCTGCAAACTTTATCGTTTTCAGTGCACTAGCCCTTTAAGAAGTGAATCTAACCTTAAGGTCAATTGTTGTCCTCCCAATTACACTTGTGACATTTGTTGGTATGGTTAAGTGTAATTGAAGCATCCGATTTTTATCATTTTGTATTTTATGTTTTGGGTGCTCGAAATGTAGGTAAAAGGAATTTGATTAACTAATCTAAATTAATTAATTAACTGCTATTTAACTAATCCTAACATAAGTATGTGTTCCCACTTTTCGTACATGTTTTAAACCCATGTATCCACTGTTGGGCAACCAAACGCTACGCTATTAGGTATACTAAGCGATAACACTATTGGGATTACCAAGTGAATACGTGTTACGCTTGAAGTGGTCGTACTTATGTATTTAATCTATCTAGCTTAATAATCTCATTAATTCAATTGCTAGAAAATAATTGCGAAGTAATTGAAAATAATTAACAAATAATTAAAAACATTGAATGCATAAATAAAAGAGCTAATCTATTCAAAATGCCGCAAGGTTTGTCAGAAAGCTTATCTCTATTGCTGCACACACTATCATGTTTAGGTACAACAATGTTGGAATAAAAATTCATACACTCAATGACTCTTGCTGCGAGCACTTAGGGAGAAAATTCTAACTTTCGAATGGAAAAAATGCAAAAGCTTCGCTACAATTGAAATCTGGACTTCCCATAAATGCGACAGGTAGGCATGTATTTATAGGTGATGGATAGACACCACGTCGATGAGGCATCGTCAACGTAGGTCAAAATACGTCAATGGGGCCTCATCAACATGGCCTTGTTGATGCAGTTAGCTGCGTTGATGAGGCGTTGTCAATGCAGCCAACCAACAATGACTCATCGTACCCCCATGATTGAATGAAAACTCGTCCTCGAGTTCTTTTACAAAATTAGGAAGATATGGGATTATTAATTGACTTTTCTTTCAACAAAACAAACTTGATCGACTTGACAAAAAATGGAGTGCTCGGGTGTATGGATCAACACATTACAAAAATGATGGTGTTTAGGACATAGAATTGAACACCGTTAACTTAACTTTTCAAAAATTGGACAACATGTTCTTTGATGATGTGAAGCTTATTAGAGAAGATCAAACAGTCCTAGGCGGTGGTGGTTCCTGAGGCTCCGAGGGACCTTCATCGACTTCGAGTAACTAGTGGTGGTTGAGGCTATGGTTGTCCTGCTACTACTGCAACTTCAGGTGGGAGGTGAAAAGCATTTAGCAGTACTTTCATTTTCTCCTCCTTACTCCTGGGATCATGCACTATCCATATAGCTTCCCCAATGTGGGTTGGAACGGGCACCTCCCAAGCACACAAGATCACTAGAAACAACTCCTTAACATTGACAAACCAGACATTGAACTGTTTACATTCAATGTTGAATGCTTGCACTGTGTTCTTTAGCTCCTGGTAGTCATTCATCCATCTAGCGAAGTCCTCGATGATGGATTGTTGATTTATGATTCGCCCTTTGAGGACTTCAAGTTTAGCATTAGCAATTTCAAGCTTTTGCTTGGTGCCTTTGTGATGTTTGAACTCAACCTCGTATAGCAAATATGAGCTAGCCACCTGCTTCTCCAATTCTAATTGCAACTATTTGACTGTTAGCATTGTCAGGTTTGCATAACGAAGATTGGCCAACTCCATATATTCTATCATCTTTTCGATCTATAACTCTTTCAAGCGGATCTCCACTTTGTTGTAGGCATCAATCCCATCAAGGATGGGCTGCTACATTTCTCTTCCTTACTAGAGTTGCTGAAGGGCTTCATTTACTTTAGCCTTTGCTATCTGGATTTCTTTTTCATTGATTTCCTTTTGCAAGCCAACCTAGTCCCTATAGTGATTTTTCACCCTCTCAAACTTGAGAGCTTCTTTTTTCCAAGCAGCGATTTTGATGGTAGACTTTTGTTGCAATGTGCGTATCTCCTCCATTGATAGATTTTGGTTCTCTACGGTCAATTTTCTCAATTCAGTGTTGACCTTAGCAAGGTGCTCTTACTATTGATGAATGAATTTCTGCATTTGATCTCTTTGAGCATCAACATTTCACAAGCGATGATTTTGCGCAGTCAGTGGTTCATTTTCTTGGTGCATCTAATTTAAATCCTTTTTAATTGAATGTGTTTCAGCTTCTGCCATGGACTGTTTGAAGATGGCCATTACTGCTTCCTCCTCAGCTTTTTGAAATCATGCTTGAAGCTATTTGATAGTTTCATCCCTTGTCATTGCTTGGTTGAGGTTTGTTTGCTCTGCAAGTTAGGCACGAAGTTCAACAACCTTCATGGCCAAGCATTGATTTTGATCTTAGGCTGTTTCTAGTTTCCCCTTCAAAATGATGCATTTTCCCCTTGCATTGAGCAACTCCAACTGGGTTGCAGTGATGTTCTCCGGAAGATCAAAGATATCCAGAGTCAGTTGCCTAGTCCCTACCAGTCATTCTAGTAATTGTTCATGTTGGGTTGTGTTCAATTTTCCGCTGACTGTGCTTGCAGACATCTGCACATCTTGGAGTGCAAATACGTCTAGTATAGACATCACAGGTGCATTCAGTGCTTCGGCCACATGATCAACTATCACTTCTATTGTTGTTTCCTGCCCTTGGTGCTACATCACCAAAATAGTCGCCTCTTCACCTTACTCCAACCTCATCGAGAAAGTGATGACATTCCAAAGATTTCTGGGAATAGATGATGTGTTGCTAACGACACCATCACCTCCCGAGCATTGGGATCCAACCTCGAAGGTAGCTACGTTCGTTAGGCAGAAAAAATGGAACCACCCCTCTTCATCTAGCTAGCTGTTCGAGCCACTTCATTAAGGTGACTCATTGTTGGCCGATACACAGATGGATCTGCCCCATTTGTTCTTGCTTGCTGCTCTTGTTCACTCAAGAGCTACTCTCGGATTTGTCACAAATGCTCAAGGATTGCGTGGGCCTCCGGTGTTGTTTCTTAAGTGGGTGATGGTGGCAATAACTCCTCTTCTTGGATGGCTACTAGCATTTTGTCCTTCATAATTTCTACTCATGAGGCTAAGGGAGTATGCCTAAGATTGTCATTGGAATAGTGAATAATGCCTGCCCTCTTACAAAGTTTTCTTATAAGGCATGGAAAGGGCAAGGTCCTCCTTCCACATTCATTCTCCTTGAAACACTTCTCAATCTTCAAATAAATTAGTTGTGGAAGGTTAATAGAAAATTTCTTGCTTAGAGCGGCGCATGCACAAGCGGAAGGCAATCACCTTACTTGGCCTCACCGTTGGATTGAGGTGATAGGTCGCAATCTTGAAATAAATTCCCTTCGTCGGTGTGAGCACGCCATACTCCTTACGGTCCACCCTGTAACATCGCTAGGTCCACTTCCTTTTTGCCTCAGGGTTGCCTTTTGTTGGTATTTCTGCCAACTGTGTTCCAATGTTTAGCAACCCTAGTGCCTGTGAGATGGCCTCCGCTGAATAAGACACTTGAACATCCTTGATTTTTACAACAGCCCCTGGCCTTCGGTTGTTCAAGAAGAGATAAGTCTCTCCCATGTACTGTTCCCCGCTAGTCATGATGATTGGCCACATCGAGAGGTTTGTAATTGTGTTCTGACATCCTCTAGAGCTTTCTCCAAAAATGGTTCGAAGTTTATCTCTTGAAGAACTGATCTTTGGATCTCTCGGGACTTGATGATGTCTAGGCAAGCTTGAGTCAAAGTGACCTCAAGCCTAGGCATAGGTCTAGGCGCTTCTCCTCGTTGAGATTGTTCTGTAGGCACTTCTTCTGGAATCTATTGAATAGATTCCACTTTGGGCTCCTCACAAAGAGGTCTTGTTGCATGGGTTACCTCTTGGTGTTCTTGGCCTTATTCTTGCTGGCCCCTTCTAGCTTTGGGTCATTTCTCCCGTGGTTGTGAGGGTTCTCCTTCTTGCAAGTTCTTTTTTTTAGGTGCCATCTACAATCACAATAGAACCCTAGATTAGCAATCATTATGTAACCTTAAAACAATTGGGATACCTTAACTCTTGAGGGTAGTTACACTTGGCTAAGTTGTGATTATGGTTGATTTAATTAACTTAATTGTTATTTCTATTTATGTCTTATCATTGATAAATAATCCTAGAGGTTGTTGGAAGGGTTAACTTGGAAAAAGTTGATGTTTATGTATGATTAAAGTTACTAACCCTTAGGGGAGTTAGGAAAAGTTTTTGAAAATTGCATCAGAAACCTTAAGGTTTGTGGTCCCAACGATAAAGATCTTACCTCTAGTAAGTGCAGGATTGAAAAATGGAGTGATTTGAACAAACAATTTGAAAGTTATGGACTTTAGAAGGTTTTGGGCTCTGAAAAATTGCAAAAATTTCTCATGTGTTATGAGAAAATGACAAAAATTTCCAAAGTATTTGGCAATATATATAGTATTTTTGTATTGTGTCGACGAGGCCTTGATGATGGGGCCTTGTCGACAAGGTCAGGTGCGTCAACGAGGCCTTGACGATGTAGCTGTTGACCATCGTTGACTTTGGCCAAACTTTCAATATACAAGGAATTTTTTGATGAAATTGGGGTCAAATGAAAGCTTAGAAGACCAAGAATAGTATAAAATCATGAGAAAAGAGTGTTGAAGTTCATAATGTTGAAAAATGGAGAAAATTTGATTTAATAGATGAATGTAATGAAAGATTAAGGAGTAGTGAGCAGTTTACACAATGGAAAATACAAAATATAAGATTATAGTGATGTTAAAGGTAAGGAACCTAAACTAGTCAAGCTAAAAGCTATTCAAGTGGGTCCTCCCCATAGCAGGCTCATCTCCTTTTTACCCTTGCATAACCTCAACTAAGGAATCCGTGGGCCCCATAGTCGATTTAATGATCATGACAAGTTAAGGACCAACCCAAAAGGAACCACTCAATAATCCCAATACGCCAAACTAAGACATAGATCATAACATAGAACCTAGTAGTGAGGTGAGTTATGGCAGCATGGATGGATGATGGAGAAGGTGGAATGGAGTTCCAAATTGAGGTCATAAGAAGTCCCTTGTGGAAGTGTGATTAAAATGACCTAAGAAGTTCCATCCTCAGTCCAGACCAAAACCATCTGCTATCAGTGACTTCGCATCGCCACACTAAGACCAATCCATCCACTCAAGACACAAGAGTGTCCTCGTAAGACAACCAATGTTTCACAAAGAGGAGAGAGAAGTAGGAAGTGAGAGAGAGAGGGCCTTAATTAGAGGAGACCTTTAGGCATAGGTGTATGTATTTCAAGTTCCATAACTAATGCTTGTAGCCCTTTTATTTGTCCAAGGGATGTGCTTTAAATTCCCATTTTTTTCTTTAAATAATGGAAACCACACCATGCAATGACATTATTTGTCTTCCTATCATTGGGTGGTATGGAACGGTAAGAAGTCCGCAAAAAAACACTGAAGCACTCAAGCAAGAAGAATAGTACAATGAGTATTGAGTCCCCTTGAAGTCATACCTTTTACAAACCTTTAGATCCTTCCTGATTCTAGAACTACCAAGGTCATTGATTGATTAAAAGTTTTTTTAATGAAAAAGGGACCTCAAATTCCCAGAAGAAGGAAAACCATAGAGTTCTTTGGATGGGTGCATGATGTGGACTCATTGCTTGTCGCATGCAAAATAAACCATGTCAAAGTCATCAAACATCAAAATTTGAAAATAGAAACTAGACATCAACAATCATACATTAAGCACAAACTATCATTAGTAAACAACAACAACAGCATTGTGTCTTGTAACGATAAAGAAAATTTATTAGCAAAAATGAGAAAATATCACACTTAATCAAAAGAAACACAAGAGACAAAATAAAGTAAAATATATGAGAAAGTGTAAAATACTCAAAAAAATGTAAATGTACTAAAAATGGTATAAAATTTGAAAAATATGAAAATTAAAAATTTATAAAATCAAAAAGGGTAGAAAAACTGAGAGGCCATGGTAATGGTTAGCATGAATGGCCATCTTCCCCATAATTGAGTTGGAAGGAGGAGATCTGAAAAATAGAACGTGGGTGTCCATCAAGTGAGGTTGTATTTACACTAGCCAATCTTGGTTTTAGGAAAGGCTTAATTTGTTGGATATTGACCAACTGCTTTTTATTTGGGCTGTCACGTTTGTAAATTATCATGGCCCCATAGGGAAAGGCTTGATCAATTATATAAGGTCCCTCCCATAATGTTTAAATTTTTGCCTTTTAAGGTACATGTGTGGGGTTCCAGTAGAGGACCTTATCTCTTGGTTGAAACCTTACTTTCCTAATTCTAAGGTTGTGGAGTTACTTGCTAAATGCCTTGTTCACCTCATTCAAAGATAGGGCCACTAAGCAATTTTCATCTAGCACATTCAAATTGATCAATCTTTCCTTTTGTGCTAAACTTAGGTTAAGGTTTAAATCATAAGCTGTTGAGAGTGTACAAAGCTTAGATTGAATTGGGAGTGTTGGAAGTTTTCCATACACTAACTCATAGGGAGAATATCCAATAAGAAGTTTTCAAGTTGATTGATAAGCTCAGAGAGCATCATTAAATTTTGTGCTCCAATCCTTCCTCTTTTTGCTAATGGTTCACATTAATATTTTTGTAATCTCTTGGTTGGTTACCTTTGCTTGACCGTTAGCTTAGGGCTGTAAGGTGTTGTTAATTTATGTTCTACCCCCAAGCGTTACATTAGTTTTCTAAATGTGGCACCTGTGAAATGAGTCTCATTATTAGAAATTAGTGAACGTAGCACCCCAAACCTATTGACAATATGTTGTTGTATAAATCTAGAAATAGTGGATGATATGCAATTTGTAACAATTGCTAATTTAGTCCATTTTGTGCAATAGTCAACTACTACTATAATATATGCTTTCTTGTTATACATGAGTGTGATGGGATCTATGAAGTTAATGCCTCATATGTCAAAAGGTTCCAATGGTTGAATCCACTGTTGAGGACCTTCCATTCAAGCGGTCAACCCCCTGTCATGTTGACAATGTTCACAAGATTTGACAAACTGGTGGGCATCCCTAAAGATTGTGGGCCAATAGTATCCTACCATCGGGATTTTTATGGTCATGTGTCTCCTTGCATAGTGGCCTCCACAAGGTCCTTCATGAACATCTTGGAGAACGTGCAATTGATCTTTATCAGAGACACATCAATGGATCAGGACATTGACACACATCTTGTAAAGGTGTCCATTAATTTCCATGAAGTATTTGACTCGATGCAGAAATTGTTGCTTTTTCCCTAAAATCCAAGTCTTGTGACATCTCTTGAGTGAGAAGATACGTGAGAATGCCATTATATCATATTGCTTTTTCAGGCATGTGTTCATTTATTGCTCCAGTAAAGAGCAGTTCATTTGGAAATTGATTAGAGAGCAGGCTCTCCCCCTCTTTGTTATCCCATCTTAAGTGAGAAAGATGGTCAACAACCACATTCTTGATCCTTTTTCGATCTACTATAGTAATATCGAATTCTTGCAAGATCACAAGCTACTGTATAACACGAGGGCTTATCATTGGCTTATGTACAAATACTTTGTGACCTAGCACATAATGTCTAAACTTTTCTAGCACATACACCATTGTCATTAATTCTTTTTCCGTGGTGGTGTAATTTAACTGTGCCCCCACAATGTTTCGACTCGCACAGTGGGTATAATATGAATGTTTCTTATCATCCAACTACATGAGCATGGCTCCCAAAGCATAGTTAGATACGTTTGTCATGATATGAAATGGTTTGGATCAATCTGGTGCTCATAGAATTGGTGTTTCTATGAGTTTCTCTTTTAATTGTTGGAATGCATTTTCACATTCTTTGGTCCAAATGAATGGTGCATCTTTCTTTGTAAGTTCTATCAATGATTTAGCAATCCTAGAGAACTTCTTAATAAAGCATCAATAGTAACCAATGTGTCCAAGGAATGACTGAACATTTTTGATGGTTTCTAGTTGGTCTGTTATTCCTTGGATGATCCTTATCTTTTCTGGGTCTACCTTAATTTCTTTCTACGAAATTCAGTGCCCTAGCACAATGCCTTCTTGGACCATGAAATGGCTCTTTTGCTAATTAAGCCATAGGTTTTTCTCAACACATCTCTTTAATACTTGCTCAAGTCGATCTAAGGCTTGCTCAAATGTAGCTCCGTAGGTGGAGAAGTTGTCTATGAAAACTTCAACACCACTACCAATTTGTTGTTGAAAGATAGTACAGACCAAGCGTTGAAATGTTGCAAGGGCATTGCATAGGCCAAATGACATCTTACAATATGCAAAAGTCCCTCAAGGACTCATAAATGTTGTCCTGGCTTGGTTTTCTGGTGCAATTTGGATTTGGTTATAGCCACAATAACCATCCAAAAAACTATAATAACAATGCCTAAATATGGTGTCTAATACTTGATCCACAAATGGCAAAGGAAAATGATCCTTAAATGTTGCCATATTTAACAACCTAAAGTCAATGCAAACTTGTCATTTACCATCCTTCTTTGGTACAATTACAAGTGGGCTAACCCACTCACTATCCACAATTGGATAGATAAACCCCACCTTGAGGAGTTGCTCTATCTCCTCCTTAACGATTTGCTTCAATTTGGGGTTTAGCCGCCTCTGCAACTGCCTTCTAAGCTTCATGGTTAGGTCAGTGTAAATATGGTGCTAGCATATCCTTGGATCAATTCCTATTAGTTTTAGATATGACCAAGTAGAGACTGTTGACCATTTATTCACCACTTTCAACAACTTTTCTTTTTGTTTAGGAGCAAGTTTGACATTAATGATGACTGGTTTACCATTCTTTAAGAATGCATACTCCATTCCAACCAGTACAATTTTTAGTTCTAAGGGCTCTTGCTTGAAGTGATTAGGGATCTCCAACTCTTCCTAATAGTTATCATCGTCTTCATTAGAGAGTTGGGAATGAACTTGTTCAATTTTGTCCATGCCTTCTATATATGCACAACTTAAGCTCTCAATTGGCTCCATGCATATTGTGCTACTATTTGAATCAGCTATAAGCTATTGAGTGCCTTCCTGCTTTGTGGCTGCTGCGTATAGACACCATTGAATATTAATTTCTTGTGCATATTGATTGCATGCCTTCATGTATGTGTTTTTGATTGACCAAATCTTTTGCACGCAATTACACCCGTTATTATTGTACACAATGCATGAAATATGCTTCTTCTCAATTTTTCCTAACTCATTCTCCTTAGATATTTCGAAAGGTAAGTCCCTTATACCCATTCACACATCGACCATGCTTAACCAAGCCCTTCCTATGATGATGGGGAAGTTACTTTTATAGTTGTCCACCTTGATTACCAGAAAATCAGCGGGATAGGACCATCCACAAACTATGGTCACAATGTCCTTTACTAATCCCAAAGAGACTGTAATCAACTGATATGCTAATTCTAAACAAATTTTGCTCTTCTTAGGGGGTGGTAGGTTCCAAGCTTTGTACATATCATGGAAGATGAGGTTAACTCTGAAACCAGAGTCAAGAACAGCCTTGGATGGTTCTTGTCCAGCAATTTGTAGAAAGATGAGTAGACTTCCTAGATCAGATCTTTTTTGTAGGAAGGTTGCTAGCCTTGATCCAGTCAGAAATAGCATAAGTTAGCATCACAGTGCGGATCCTACGTGACACTTGGTTTGAAGGATGCTTGAAGGTATTTGATGCAAAGGATGAGGGTACTAGAGATGCAGGGTGATCAGTTGGAGTAGGATGTGAGGGCTAGAGAGGACTGCTAGGCTAGAAGAAAGGTCATTTCCTTGATTGATCATCTAGACCATTTAGTTGAAAAACTAGTTGTGAGTGTACAACCCTTGTAGCATTTCGTTGCTGGGACTATGGAGGAATTTCACCCTACATGGATGGAGTAGGAGGTAATTGAGTTGAAGGTGGAGGTGTAGGTGCAAAGGTGTATGGAGGATGATAAGGATACAAATATGGGTTTTCCCTTGAGTGGATGGTAAATGTGTTCGATGATACTTTGGAGGGTAATAGTGATGCTAGAATGATGCATGACTTGCCAAACTTCTAGGGGAGACAGGTTGCTGAATATAGTACCCATATGGATCTGGTTGCCTATAAGGGTACTGCTGCCTTGTTGGTGGCATTCCCCATGATTTTGGTTGGTACCACTATTGGTACTATTCATAAGATTGTGGAGGAGTTTGACTTGGGTAGTAAGCTTGTTGTTGCTAGTGGAACTATCTTGCACTTCCTTGAGGGTAAGGCAATCGTCTTGGAGCTTGCCTACATGCTAGGTAGGGGTTCAATGCGTACATTCTAGATTCTTGTAAGTGTGACACCACAAGGCAACATCCATTTGGATGTTCATATTGACAGATGTCACATTCGGTTTCATCATCAGAGTCAAACTCCACAACTTCCTCTATTGCAGTAGCTTTGCCCTTACCTCTTTGGTAGGCACGTTTAGCTTCTTTTCGCCATCTACGATTATGATCACTATTTTGCGCTTTGGATTCTTAAGCAATCTTCAAAGTGGTTTAAAAATTTTCATCCAAAGAGTCCCATAACTTGTCAACCTTAGTTGAAATGTCAGAAATAGATGTTTGGATAAGCAAGATCTTTCTGTTCACCATTTCATCAAGTAGTGATTCCTCCTTGTCACAAAATCAGACCTTTCGTTTTCTGATGGATGGATCCCTATTATACTCTTCAGCACTCTCCCTTTTTCGTAGCTCACCTTCTTCTTTTGCTACCTGCTCAATTAGCCTTTGGATCTAATGAGCTCTCATTTCAGACAACCTCTCTTGGGCATACACCCCAAGGGTTCTTCTTGTTTTTGCCCTAAGTCCATCTATGATATGGCAAAGTTGTTCTCTCTGAGATTAACCATAGCCAAGACATCTATGTATGAGTGAATAGTATCGACCCATGGCAGAATCCAAGGGTTCATGTGCTCCTTGTTTCTAGCCTTGGATTTTCCTTCTCAAATTAGACACTCTAGAGTACATTTGATATTTGTCATTGAACAATTCTAACATGGTACTCCATCTTCAGATAGATTCTGGTTCTAAGGACTGGTATCAACTTTCAGCTTCCTTAATGAGTGTCCTTGGAAAAAGCTTGAGTTTCAACCATTTGTTTTTGATGTTTTGTAAGGCACAAGCATCTTGAAAAGCTTGCAGATGTGTCTATGAATCAGAGTTGTATCCCCCCTCAAATCTTGGGATATTGTTCATATCTAAGTGCTTGATCCGACTATCCTTCATATGTCTAGTTGGAATTCTTATTGCCTCTGCAATGGTAAGCATGCTTCGAGTTACTAGTAACGTTTCATCATCATCGCTGCGTTGGTGACGCCAATGATGGTTTTGGCCACCCCTTCTATTTTGGCGGCCTTCACAGTTATTATGATTTCATTGATCACCTTCATCATAGTTATTTTGATAGTGACTTCTATGAGAACCATTAGATGAAGAGGAAGGTGGACTGCCATCGCCACCATAGTGTCTACCACCATTCTTACACTTTTTACGATCTCCATCATTAGATCCCTTGTTATTGCGATGTTTACTCGAGTCCCTACCTTGGCTATCACTCTTTCTTGAACCCGGTTTATGAATAGTTGATTGCAGGGTCAAGTTCACACCCTCACCATTGTTAGTAGGGGGTGGAGAATCTTCATATTGAGAACCTTCCAAGGGAGGATCCTCATTGTCCTCTTGATCTAGTAGGAACAAGGGGTTAGTATAATGTTTCTCTTTTGTGGTTTCATGGAGTCTCTCCTGACATTTGTCTCACCTACATTATGTTTTAATGGGATGATAGTTTCGAGTGTCATATCCATCCACAACGTACTCGTCGTGAAGATATGTTATTCCCAACTTCTTAAGAGTTTTAATTAGCATTCCTGGCAAAAATCTATCGAGGGGCAAAACGATGTTGCCCTCCATATCACACTATCACATCTATTCATCTTGATGTGGGATGAAGGTGAAATTTAGCACAAACTCATTTAGATGATTGTATATCACCTTGCATTCCTGTGGGACCGATGGTTTAGTATCGTCATGCTTATGAGAAGATGAAGACATTTTCTAAAGCAAAATGAAATTGTCAGTGTGCTTTTATAATTTTATGTATAGTGGAAATGTTATAATTTTAGGTTTGTACAATGATATTAGTGATATTCACTCAAACCTAAATAGTGCACGTTCCACAAACAAAGTCCTCGGCAACGGCACCCATGATGAGTGACAAGGTACCCCTACGTCCAACCATATGAATTATGAAGCATTTATGCATGACTCGGTCAAATTCCATAGACTTTATCATTTCCAGTGCACTAGTCCTTTAGGAAGTGAATCTAGCCTTAAGGTCAATCGTTGTCCTCCCAATTACACTTGTGACATTCGTTGGTATAGTTAAGTTTAACTAAGGCATCCGATTTTTATCATTTTGTATTTTATGTTTTGGGTGCTCAAAATGTAGGTGAAAGGAATTTGATTAACTAATGTAAATTAATTAATTAACTACTATTTAACTAATCCTAACATAAGTATCCGTTCTAATTTTCCATACACGTCCCGAACCCACGTATCCACTGCTGGGTAACCAAACGCTACGCTACTGAGCATACTAAACGATAATGCTACTGGGATTACCAAGTGAATATGTGTTATGCTCGAAGCGATCGTACTTATGTATTTAATCTATTTAACTTAATAATCTCATTAACTCAATTGCTGGAAAATAATTGCGAAGTGATTGAAAATAATTAACAAATAATTGAAAACATTGAATGCATAAATAAAAGAGCTAATCTATCCAAAGTGCTGCAAAGTTTATCAGAAAGCTTGTCTTTATTGCTGCACACACTGTCATGCTTAGGTACAACAATGTTGGAATAAAGATATGTACACTCAATGACTCCTACTGTGGGCACTCAAGGAAAAAATTTTAACTTTCGAATGAAAAAAATGCAAAAGCTTCGCTACAATTGAAATCTGGACTCCTCATAAATGTGGTGAGTAGGCACGTATTTATAGGTGACAAACAAACATTGCGTCGACAAGGCATTGTTGATGTAGGTCAAAATTTGTCAACGGGGCCTCATGGACGAGGCCTTGTTGATGTAGTTGGCTACGTCAACGAGGCCTCGTCAACGCAGCCAACCAACGATGACACATCACCTTGCAAGAAAAGAAATCAAACTTTTTAGATGTATAGTAGCATCAAAATCAAACACACATACTTCTTAGACATGTAGAAGTGATGGTAAGAAATAAGACAAAACCTACAACTTGTTTACATATGTATGCTTTTGTTGAGTCACATTATAGAAGCATACAATAGAACAACATTTTGGAAAAGCATCAATCTATCCACCAACCCTAAAATTAATAAAAGCAAGTAGTTTTGATGCTCAAAACTATTCTTTATTGGAACAAACTCTCGAAAAATCCTTCTATAGGTCAGATCAATGCAATAGAGAAAACTGATTGTACTGAGGTAGATAATTGATTACATAAATACAGAAAATTGATTGCAAATTTATATAGCTTAAATCAAATGTAATTATTATATTTTATCATGGTGCAACATTTTTCCCAAAAAGAAGAAGAAAAATGGTTGTCAGACATTTGAAACTTAACAGCCAAAAAATTTGACTGTAATTTTAGAAGTCATTGGAAAAGACATTTTGAAAGGAATCAACAAAAAGCTTCAATTTAATGGCCAAATAGTTGCTTATAAATTTAGAAATGTTGCAGGAAAGAGTCACTTGACAAAAATAAATTGAGTTTTTTAAGGCAACCTTTTCAATGACTTGATTTTATTCACAGACACACTGCTCAATATGATCTGTACATACTATGAATTTGCTTTCTTTATGCATGTGTATGAAACCTTTTTTGGGAAAGTATAATGAAGATTCTACTATTATACATTTTGGAGTAAAACTAGGAATTTCTTAAAATTTGAGTGATCCACCAAGCATCATGATAAGTGACCTTCACATAACTATAAAATCTAAAGAAATAGAAAACACTGAAATAATCACACAAATGCTACCAACCCATCTCTAATCTTTATTTACTACTCTAAATCTAATTCTACATGTGACATCTTTTTTTGGCCTTTTAATGCCAAGCACTATGCTTGTTTACTTTCAACTCCCTCAAAAATTTATGATTTTCCATATCACTTGTGATAGTTATTTGTTAATTTTATCACAATGCATTGTATTCCATTGATTCATGTCCAAATAGTTGACAAATGTTGTAAATGGTTCTAGTATTGTAGAATATTAATTTGTGATTGCAAACTTTGTTTAACCATGACCAAATGTAGGACAATACATAAAACCATGATGCAAGCCACAAACTGGAACTAAGTTACACCTCCTTAATGATATGCTATCATGTATCATTATGTAATTTTCCAGGACTAACCATGCCATATTTTGTTTAGTTCTGTTGCTAAACTTGCAATGAATGGTGAGTTCTCTTTCATTGAAACTAGTGCTTCACACTAGTATTGCAAGTACTATTGCATGATTTCTAAATTGCTTTTAAATTTCTTAAAATCTTAAAGCTATTCTCTTCCCAACTCTTTCTATAAGATGAAATGAATAATAGAATCATTGTGTTGTAACATGAAACTTGGGGTACCTTAGTTTTGCATACATTTCTTGATAACAACAGCTAATTGATTTAATATAATTTCTATGATGGTTGAGGTGCCCTGATTTTTCACATCCTAAGCCGAAGCTAAGAAACCAATAATGTACAGTATGGCTCTAATGTGTGCATGTCCATGATGATTGCCTTCATATTCATGAAGAAAAATATGGGATTTCCAAGATCATGAAATTAATTTTTCAACCTAACAACTAAACATTATTTGTTTTCTTTTACTTTTCATTGTTATTGTGAGTTTTATAAATCAAACTTATTTAAAATTGTTTGATTAACTTACATTTTTGTTGTAAATTGTTGTTGTTGTCTATTTAGAACATGGTATCATAATGTTCATTTGCTTTTTTCCCCTCCTTTGAATTTACAAAAAATGTTGCTTCCTTGTGGATTACCACCAAAAAGGGAAGAAGACTGAATTATTTTGAAGGAATGAATTGATTAGTCGATAAATCTTTTTTGCAACAATGTAATCTAACATGTATTGCTGTCAAAAGCTCAGCCTCTTTTACCAATTTACATTTAATACCATTATTAATTTTATTAGAACCACCATTTTCCAATGAATGATAACTATTCATGTCCTTGTAATCATGATATCCATTCATAAGTTGGTCCTTTTCTATGTTAATGTAGATGTCATCATCATAACTTTTAATGTTCTCACAATCAAACTGCCTAAAATTGTACTTTGCATTGACACCTGTATACCAATGGAGAGGATAATAACTTTGCAAAACATAGAAAATGATTGGTAGAAACTTAAGCTATTCCCCAAGACACTCATAAAAGAAGCAGAAAGTTGGTACCACTCCTTAGAGCTAGAATCAATTCGTAGATGGAGTATGATGCTTGAGTTGTTCAATGACAACTCTTAGACATACTCCAAAGTGTTCAACTTTAGAAAGAAAATCCAAGATTAGCAACAAGAAACCCATGAACCCTTGGATGTAGCCATGGGCTAGTGTTATTCCCTTTTCCATAGATCTCCTAGCCATGGTTATTCTTAGCTGGAGTAGCTTCGCCATATCATAGATGGGTTCCGATCAAAAATGAGGAGAACTCTTGGGGTATATGCCCAATGGAGACTGTCAAAACTAAGAGTTCACCATATTCAAAGGCTAATTGAGCAGGTTGCAAAAGAAAAAAGTGAGTTGATAAAATGGAAAAGTGCTAAGGAGAATAACTGGGATCCTTCCATCAAAAAAAGGAAGGTATGATTCTGTGATAGTGAAGGGGAGGCACCACTTGATGAAGTGGTGTAGCGAAAATCCTTGCCAATTCAAAAATCTATGTTTGAAATTTCAACTAAGGTTGATAAAATGTGGGAATCTTTGGATGAAAAATTTTAAACTACTTTGAACATTCTAGAAAAATCCATAGAATAAGGTAGTAATTGTGATCATGGGAGAAGAAAAGAAGTTGAACATGCTTATCAAAGGGGTAAGGGCAAGTTGCTGCAGTAGAAGAGGTTATGGAGTCAAAATCAGATGGTGATGGTGGGTATGACATCTGCTAATATGAACATCCTAAGGGATATTAACCAGTTGTGTCACACTTACAAAAATCTAGGGTGTATGCTATGTATCCTAGACTAGTACAAAGGCAAGCATCCAAAAGGTTGCCTTATCCTCAAGGTAACCTAAGGTAGTTCTACCAACAACAACAAGCTTATTATCCAAGTAGAGCTCCACCACAACTGTATGAGTAATACCATCAATGGTAGCACCCATAGTCATGGGGAATGCCATCATCAAGGCAACAATACCTTTACAAACAGCCAGATCCATATGGATACTATGTTCAATAACCCATGTCTCCTTTTGACTCTTCTAGTCATGTTTCTTTTTAGCATCACTGCTTTCCTTCAAGGTACTACAAAACTCATTCTTCATTATCACCCTTCTCATTCTTTAGCACCTATTCCTCCATCCTCAATCCAAGTACTGCTTGCTCCATCCATGTAGAGCGAAATTCCTACGCAGTCGCAACAATGTAATGCTACTAAGGTTGTTAACCTACAACTAGCTCCTTAGCCAAGTGGTTCGAAACCTAGATCCTGTAAAAGATCATTCTTCTGAACCAATAACCCTGCAAAACCCTTACCAACTTATGCAGTTGGTCACCTTATATCTCCTTCATCTTCTACATCCATTCCTTTTGAGAGCCCTTCAAACCAAACACCTCCCAAGATCTACATAGTCATGTTAATCCACACTATATCTGATTGGATCAAGGTTGGCAACCTTCCCATGTGATGTCTCATGTTTTGCAGGGCCACGATATCAGATATCCAATATCGAGGCCACGATGTCAAGTATTCGATATTGGGGAACAACCTTTGATGTCAAGCATCCAATATCGTCCCTTTTGTGCTAGCCTATAAATACCACACTTGGGTGCATAGTTGGGAGATAGATTGTTGGATAGATTATAGATAGCTTTTCATAGATTTCAAGTTCTGTTAGTTCTAGTGCATGCACACAATGTGATGTTAAGTAATTGTACGACATCCTTATCCAAGTGTGACGTACTTGGACACATTACATGACCGACAATAAAGATCGAGATTACTTTCATCATTTAGCATCCACTCAGATTTATTATTACTTTCAATTGTTTAATTGTTTACTGTTTTTGTTAGTTAATGTTTCCATTTATTGCTCTTTATTATTCCTATCATTAAGAGGAATAAGTACAACTAATTGCAAGCACTTAAATGTAATTACTTGGTAGCCTAGTAGTGTATCATTTGGTACACCTAGTGATGTACACTTGGTAATCCCAGTGGTAGTTACGCGAAGTCCAAGGTGTGTGCAAATAGTTAAGAATGGATACTCATCGCATGTAGGTTAGTTTAGATTTTACTTTCTATTGTTAATTAGCTTAATCAATTAATTTCTTTATTGTCATTAAGAGTAGCATGAGGCCGAACAACATCAATCATCAATGCCTCACTCTGGACTAAACTATATGTGACAAAGCTACCACTAGTCCAAGTGGGAAGAGAGTAAACTACGATCAAAGCATAACAATCTAGATGCACAATGAGTCTTATCCACGGAATTCAATTGCATCGTGCATGAACACTTATGATTTGTATAGTTGGGCATAGGGGTACCTTGCTAGTCATCATTGGCATCATTGCCGAGGATGGTCCTAGTTATCTAGATTAGTTATATCATACACAATTGTTGTAAAGGTATTAACAATATATCTTTCAAGAAATATTAAATCACACATCATTAGCTAAAAATAATGTCTCTTTCACAAGGAAGCAATAACACATTGTATGGAGAGAACATTCATTGGAGAACTAATGAGATATATGTTAAAGCACATTGGAGTGACCAACTTTATGTAGAGATTTCATATGTTCATAACCACCTTGATGACTCTCAAGGACTACATTCACCTAAGGCAGACAACCCTAGAGAAGATGTAGTAAGTCCTACATCAAGGGAGGCCTTAAGGTCTAAAACCTCCTCAGAACCTGGGAAAGATAAATCAAGGGACCATAGGGAACACCACAGAAGCCATGGCAATCCTCCCAATTCCTCATCTTTCTCTTCCTCTTCAACATCTAGTTCTAATGAAGATGAATGTAGGTATAGAAACCAAGTTCATCATTGGCATAAAAATAAAAATAAAAATCGAAACCACGGGAAAAATCTAATATGTCAAAATGAACATAAATAAAATCCTCACATTCAAACGAATAGAAATAGAAATTTTCATCACAACATGTCTAATGATGATGAACCCTTATTGGCCACTAAGAGCCTGATGCAAATCATAGAGGTCGTTAAGATATCCCATAGGCAACATAAGGAAAGTTTCCTACCTAGCCTTGATATGAATAATATCCCTAAATTTGCGAGAGGCTATGATTCAAATCCACAACATCATCTACAAGCCTTCCATGATGCTTGTGTCTCATACAACATTGAAAGTGGATGGCAAAAACTTAGGCTCTTTCCTAGGACACTAATCGATATAGCCGAAGTGTGGTATAAATCGTTGAAACCAAATTCAATCTGATAATGGTCCACAATGTTGGAACTCTTCAACGAGAAATACCAAACCAATGCAAGGGTGTCCAACTTAAGGAGACAAATCCAAGGATGGAGATAAGAATAACGCGAATCCTTGGACATGGCCTTAGATAGATATTATTCTCTACTAAATAAGTGCCCAAGTCATGGTT
This sequence comes from Gnetum montanum, assembly GCA_015680685.1. Lineage (NCBI taxonomy): Eukaryota > Viridiplantae > Streptophyta > Gnetopsida > Gnetales > Gnetaceae > Gnetum > Gnetum montanum. The sequence continues at coordinate 328,088 of MNCI01000667.1, read as the reverse complement.
TTTCTAAGGAAGAGCAACTTTTCCATATCATAGATGGGCTTCGTAATGAAACGAGAGAGACCCTTGGGATGTATGCTCCAAGTCAATTATATGAGCTACAAACCTATCAAATATGAGAGCTAATTGAGTGTGTGACAAAAGAAGAAGGAGAGCTATGCAAATGGGAGAATGTTAAGAAATATCATTGGGACCCAACTCTTTAAAAGAAGAAGGTCCACATTTATGGTAAGGACAAAGAAGCAGCTCTCGATATGGTGATTTCACAACAAACCTTGTTGATACAGAAGTCTATCAACAAACTTGAAGCAAAATTTGATAAGATGTTGGAGTGGATAAATGAGAAAGTTACAACTTTCATAGAAACTGTAGAGAAGAAGATAACGCAAAACAAATTAACCAATCACAATAAACAGAGGAAGAAGAACCAAGAAATAGCTAGGAACACTTATCAGCAAATAGGGGAAATGGTTGAAGAAAAAGAGGCTATAGGCTCAACCATGAATGGAGATTATGGATGTGATGTATGCATATATGACCATCCAAAGGGCTATTGTCTAGTCATGTTGCATCTACATGAGTATTGGGCATTTGCATTAAATCCCAAATTCGTACAAAAACACATATCCAAAAACTTATCTTTTCCATAAGGTAATTATAGACAGTCCTACAACCAATTGTACTATCCTAGGGGGACTTGTTCAACAATCTGTTTCTCCAACTAGTTCTACATCTTCTACTTCAAATTGCTACTATCACTCTTCGAAGTACCATCAACCCATGACATTCCCTGAAGGATCATCACCTTGCATCTTTTACCCTCCATCCTATCCTCGATATTCTCATACTCCACCCCATCACATGCCACCGTCAGTAAGATAGGAAGGTTCAGCACCAAAACATCAACAAATGAATGTCACTTATGCTACGAATATGCATAGACATGCTAATGCCAGTAGGTTCCCATTGCAAACTTGAAAATGTCCCATCTTTAGGACGACTCGCGTGCATAACTACAACACTCATGAACCTATTACATCATCTAAACTAGCACAATGTCAATCCAGTGCAATGCCTTCCCTTTCAAAACCAACATCCTCTGAGCCTACGCAAGGGCCACCATCCATCATTACTCCAAGCCCTAATAGAAGCAATGAATCTAGCATTGTGGGGAGACCAACAAATCCATGCATGCCTAATCATGATCAAGGGTGTAGTTGTGGGACAGATATTTGCAACGTCGAAACAACTCATACTCTGTCCTACCATACATTTACCAACCAAGTATGTAAACAACAACATATCTACGCAGTTGCCACTAAACCAAGAGACACCCAATGGCTCAAAAATGAAAGGTTAACACTATTTTACACATGCATGAAGTCTGCCTATTTGCTTATTAATTCTTTCCATGGTCAAATGCTTAGTCATGGGGGAAACACCCCATTCTAACATTCAGAATTAATAAGGTATTTTTCATCTATTTGTTTTACAATTTTTTATCATTTTCTTATTTCCTAATATAATTTTTCTATCCTTTTCAACTTTTTCCACATTTTGTTTTCATTCCCTTTGTCAGTAATCTCATTTGTGAATAAAACAATCATGAGCCCATTGAGGTGAGGTTTTCTCTATGTTGTCAAGTCATAAGGAACTGATTATTTGGATAGTGAAGACCACATTATCCATCTCTCTATTCCATTAATAAGAGTTTCTTACCATGGTCATAATGATATTCTTTTTCATCACCAAAACTAAGAATAAGCTCGTAATTATGGTGCTTAGATAGAAAAGTAAAGAACCAAGTGGGAATGTAAAGGGTGTGACATCAAGGAAATTTGTGGATTCTCTTTAACCACTTATGTATGTTCTATCATGTTGCTAAGGTTGTAATTATATCCTTGTAGATCTAACAAAAAATGGGAGTAAGAGTAAAATATAAGGGCATTGAATAAATTTTTGAGGGTTCCACTAGAAAGACACGTACCCATGCCTGAAGGTTGGTGGCTTCTTAGAATACTTTCATCTAAAAAAAGAAAAAAGAAAAAATGTGCCATGAATAAACTCTTCCCTTGGATAAAACACCAAGTGATGCTACTCCTTACAAAGATGTTAGTCTTATGGTTGTCAAACGAAGTGATGAAGCAATGCTATGTTACTAGAACATGGTATGGACTTGGTTTGAGTCTTGGAAAGTAGAGCTAATGATTACTTAATCATTAATAACACACAAGGATTCATTATGCTTATGGTAAGGCACCTCACATCCCAATTCCTACATTCCTTTTTATAGTCCATCTCATCTCATTGCTCGAATAATCATAACTTGTGGTTTTGTGTAACATAGAGTTATTTTCTCAAATTGGTGGTTTTAACATGAGTGTTTTGTTTCATAGGTATGTGTTGCATTCAACCCTTTTGGTGCCTATGGACATTTTAGGTGTGGTTATACAAGGGCATTAAGGGCTGATGCTTGCTTTGAGGAGGACCCACTTGTGTAATTGTTGTGACATATACTTGTTTGACACAACCACATCATCTCAAACCTTCCAAGTTCATAAATGATGAAGTCAATGCTTTCCCTTAACATATAACTGATCCGTTCCACACCATAAATCTAATAACCCTTTTCTTGCATCTTCCAAAGTTTTTAATGCCTACGATTCTATCTTCTAATAATTTTGGTGCCTACATATAAATTCTCACTTACCCCAGAACTTTGGATTTGATCTGAAACCCTTCCATCTATCATAGAGCTTTATTTTCCATGCTAACTGCCCTCATAGTATGTAAATTTAAGCATCTTGATATTGACTACCCAATATTGAATCTGCCAAAACTATAGATAGGACCCCCACAGTGTTCCAAAATCCATTATCATCATTTGCAACTAGGGGAGTTTTTGAATTTTTCTCTCGCAACTAAGAGCTCCGCACAAATCAACTTTGACTTGTGATATTTTGCTCCATATTGCTCCGATCTTCATGGTTTTTGAGCCTATTTGAACCCGAAGTGTTCAATTTAGTTGTGGGAGGATGCTTGCATGGAAAACTTGCACTAATTTTTCAAAATTTACTATTGCCCAAAAGGTATTATAAGGGTAACAATGATAAAAACCTTAAGTGTTTTAATGAATAATCAATTATATAAATGCCAGAACACCTAATTCTCTCACTCAAAGGAACCATAATCGTCATGATAAGCCATACATAAAGAAAAAAAGGCCAATTGTGAAGGGTCATAAAAGAAGATTAACACTTTTTGGGCATTTTTCTAAAAAATTTTCTAGCTCTACAATCATATGAGCTAAAGAACTTAATGAAACTAAGGTCATGAGTAAGGTATAAACCTGTTAATAATAAATAACAACACCTTAGTAACATCAGACCCTTAATTGATTACAAATAGCCCCAAAAAGAGAAGGACAAGAAGGACCTTTGCAAGGAGCAAGCAAATGTCTAAGAGGTGGTAGAGGTCGACCAGGAGAACAACGCCCACCAATCGAACATGAGGAACAAGAAGCCCAATCATTTAGCATTCATCAAGAGGCTCTTGCTACAGGGCAGTCGGTCCAAGGAGAGGTCGCAGAACCACAAGCTCCAGTATAAGGACAATGCCTCATGTTGTTCCAAGAATGCCTTGAAGCCATCCAAGAGAAATCCATGTTGACCACGATCATCGTGGAAATGAACTTTGGTCCATTTATGGCATTTGCTCCTGAGGCACTTTGAACTCAACTCCAAGCATCACCATTATGGCACATCCTTTTAGATAGTGGAGAATGGTACCTTAGTGAGATGTACCAATTTTGCAACAACAAGGAGGAAGGCACCATAGTTAACGTCAGTGGAGTCACTATTTCTTTTTTAGTTAAAGCAATCATAGAAACTCTAAATCTACCAAATGTGGGGGCCAAGTTGATGCATCTTTCCACAAGGTTTGATCCAGAAACAAGAAAGTTGTGGCTGAAGCGAGCATACAACAAAGACAATAAGACATACAATGAGTTGACTCTAGAAAAGAGAACCTATTTTAAGATAGGCACATACCACCTCTTCCCAACTAAAGGGCTCAACAAATTTCCAACCTACGCGGCCAAGGAAAGAGCAATATTAATCTGCAAATACAATGCTAGTCTTTCCCAAATGTACTTCATAGAGATTGGAAGGCAATTCGAAGAAAAGAAGATAGGGAAGCCAACACTTCCATTCCCTTACCTAATCAAGAAGTTGTGCAAGCATGCTGGAATCCTAGAATACACCAATGACATTCCTAGGAGGGCTCAAAATGCTTCTTTTGTTGAGTTGCTTAAACCTACAACACCAAGGAAAAACCTCAGTGAAAAATAAGAAACAAAAAATGAGCCAGAATTGAAAAAAGAAACAGAGTAAGAGCCCGAGCAGCATCGTGAGCCACAAGTTCAACCTCTACTGCCACAAGATTATCGACCTGTGATAAGCCATCTACAAAGAATTGCTAAAACTTTCAGTTGGGAAAGTAGGGATGAATCAAACCTCTTACAATTTATTAATGATGCCATACAGTCCATCGTTTTTGTTGATCCATCAAGAGGGAAAATTTCTTTGCAATCGGGAGGAGAAGCCTAATGGTCTCAATAAATCTCTGGGAACATCGCATCTTTTTAAGTGATACTTGAAATAGGAGAAGGTGCCATAGTGGTGGTCATGCAGCATCAGGATGCAATAGGTGCAACAGGGGTAATAACAAATCACATCAAAGAATCTTTCAATGTGCGTGTTCTGCCCTTAGTAGATTTGATTGAGACTAGAGATGCACAAATGCTTGCTGAGACTTCAAGGACTACGGCCCATGAGGATGTACTTGATAGATTACTTCATACAAGACAAGTGATGACAAACCTTTTTGACATTCCCAGTGATATCACTATAATGCAATCAAACCTCATCACGACAAAAGGGAAGTTGGTTATGGCAAAGACTAGGGTGGAACATGTAGTAATAGAAGTGCTTTAATTGCAATAAGAGCTAGCTGCCCTAAGAGTTGAATGATGGAACCTTGCCTAGTTTGTCGCACCTAACTAGCTAGACTAATTCTGAACAGAGTAGTTGAACCAATTAATTGCACAGAATAAAGCTGCTAAGTAAGAGAAGGAGAAGGCGATTTGGAATGCCTCAGCTGCTGAAGCTCAAGCGTACACCCATAAGAAGGCATTGATCACCACACAAGAAGAGAATAAGCAAATTGTTGCTAACAATGCCAAGTTGACTACTATTGAGAAACAAAAGAACATTTTGGAAGAAAGTGTCCACCAGTTAAGAGAACAACTGGTGAGGATCAACCAAGACATCAGTAGATTGGCCAAAGAGAATCAAACCCTCTCAATGAAGGAGGTCTATGCAATTCATAAAAAATTTGCAAGCGAGACAAGTGCATCACAAAACAAGGCCAAGAAACATTAGAAACTAAAGGAGCACTTCTAAGACCAAATCGACATGTACAAATAGATCAATGAAAAAGAAATCCATATGGCAAAGGCCTTTATTAGTTCCATGTTAGTGCAAAATCCTAACTGGCAGCCAATCTTGGATAGCTATGCTTTGGTCCATCAAGTGGAAGTAAAGAACAAAGACCTACATATTAAAGATTTAAAAAAGTACATGGCATTGGCTAACCTTTGATATGCCAACCTTGTCATGTTAACAGCAAGTTAGCCTAGAAACGAACTAGAGCAGCAAGTAGTGGCCACCTATGCATTATATGAAAAAAAGTTTGTAGACAAGAAAAATGCTCTACAAAAAATCCACATAGTAAACTTAGAATTGGAGGTGATTAAGGCCCACTACCATGGACAGAGAGATGTAGCCTCAGACTTGGCCAGGAGATTAACAAATCACCATGAATTGAAAGAAAAAGCTAGGGCTTTCAAGGAGGAATGATGACAATTTGCGGCTTGGTACGTAAAAGCAAATAAAATGTTTCCACAGTTGTCGTGCCCATGTGATGTATCAATTCCAACACACAGCAGCTCAACAACTTAGACGGTACATGATCCAAGGATGGAGGAGGAAAAGTTGCAGGTGCTCCTGAACCACTATAAATTTTAGAAGCCTGGTGACAAAGGGAAGCAACCAATGGAAGAGTCACCACCTCTGGGAACTACATGAGCTTCCCCAATTTTGTGTTTTGTAATGTTGTATCCATATTTTTTTTTTACAAAACACCACTACAACATGAAAAAGTTAATTTGTATATTTATTTAAGTGAGCCAATAATCCCATACCTTCCCAATTTTTTATAAAGGACTTGTTCCTTATTTTGTTTAACTCGAGGACAAGTTTTCATTTAGCCATGGGGGTATGATGAGTCATGTTTTGCAGGGCTGCAATATCATATGTCCAATATTGGGGCACAACCTCTAATGTCGGGCATCCGATATTGCCCCTTCTATGCTAGCCTAGAATTACCACACTTAGGTGCAAGGTTGGAAGATAAATTTTTGGATAGATTATAAATAGCTTTTTATAGATTTCAAGTTTTGTTAGTTCTAGTGCATGCTCGCAGTGTGATGTTAAGTGATTGTATGACATCCTTATTTGAGTGTGACATGGACACATTACATGACTAGCAATAAAGATCAAGATTACTTTCATCATTACAACATCCACTTAGATTTATTATTGCTTTCAATTGTTTAATTCTTTATTGTTTTCCTTAGTTAATGTTTCCATTTATTGCTCTTTATTATTCCTGTCATTAAGTGAAATGAGTACAACTAATCGTGAATGCTTAAGTATGATTACTTGGTAGTTCAATAGTGTATCATTTGGTACACCCAATGACGTACACGTGGTAATCCTAGTGGTACTTACGCGAAGTCCAAGGTGTGTGCGGATGGTTAGGAATGAATACTCATCACATGTAGGCTAGTTTAGATTTAACTTTCCATTGTTAATTAGCTTAATTAATTTATTTATTTATTATCATTAGAAGTAGCATAAGGCTGAACAACATTAATCATCACATGCTTCACTCTAGACTAAACCATACGTGACAAAGCTACCACTAGTTCAAATGGGAAGACAATGAACTGCGATCAAGGCATAATGATCTAGATGCACAACTAGTCCCATCCACGGAATTCGACCGGATCATGTGTAAACACTTGTGATTCATATGATTGGATGTAGGGGTACCTTTCCACTCATCACTAAGAAAAGAGTTGATCCTTGAAGTCCTCTCATCTACTTGTAGATTGCAGTAAATGAGCTATGCAAGGCTCTTCTCGATTCTGGTTCTAGTGTTAATTTGATTTCCCATGAAAAGTACAATGCATAGAACTTTCCTCTTAAGAAGAGCAATATTCATTTGAAATTTGCAAATTAGTCCATCACTATTTCCTTGGGATTAGTAAAGGACATTGTGACCACTATCTGTGGGTGATCATATCCTACCAATTTTCTAGTGGTCAAAGTTGACAATTACAAGGGGGACTTCCCAATCATTATGGGAAGGGCTTGGTTAAACACTAGTGATGTGTGAATAGACATCAGAGATCTTTCCCTGGAGATTTCTAAAGAAAATACATTTGAAAAGATCAAAAATAAGAGAGTTCCAGGTATCGCATACAACGATACCAAGTGCAACTGTGTGCAAAAACTCTAGTCTATCAAAAGCATATTAATCAAAGCATGCAAATAGTGTGCAAATAAATCTAAAATCCAAAAGTGCTTGTTCACAGCAGCCAAAAAATAGGAGGGTACCCAATGGCTAATAGCTCATTCTAAAAGCAACACACTTTGCATAAAACCTACTAAGAGCCTAACTTGTGCCTATGTTGAAGGCATCAATGAATTGGAGCAAGTTCATCACCAACTCTCTAATGATGAACCTAATGATATCGATTAGGGAGAGTTGAAAATTCTTGACAGTTTTAAACATGAGCCCTTGGAGTTGAAAACTCTACCTACCAACATGGAATATGCATTTCTGAAAAATGGTAAGCCAATGATAATCAATGCAAACCTTGCTCTTGAGTAGAAAAAGATGCTATTAAAGGTGATCAAAAAATAGCCAATAGTCTTTACTTAATCATATCCTGAACTCACAGAAATTGATCCTAAGATATGTCAACATTGCATTTATACTAATCTGGCTATGAAGTCAAAGAGGCAACCACAGTGATAACTAAACCCAAAATTGAAGCAGATTGTCAAAGAGGAAATTGAACAACTCCTCAAGGTAGGGTTTATCTATCTAATTGCAAATAGCAAGTGGGTTAACCCACTTATAATTATTCCAAAGAAAGGTGACAAGTGATGGATCTGCATTGATTTTAGGCTATTGAACATGGTGACGTTCAAAGATCATTTTCCATTATCATTTATGGACCAAGTGTTGGATACTATTTCTGGGCATTGCTATTATAGCTTTCTAGATTATTATAGTGGCTATAACCAAATTCAAATCCTGCTTGAGAATCAAGACAAAAAAACATTCACAAATCCCTAGATGACTTTTGCATATCGTAAGATACCCTTTGGTCTGTGCAATGCCCCTGCAACTTTCCAAGGATTGGTCGTGAGCATTTTTCAGTAGCAAATTGGTAGCGGGTTGGAAGTCTTCATGGATAACTTCTCCACCTATGGTGCTACATTTGAGCAAGCTTTGGACCACCTTGAGCAAGTTCTTAAAAGATGCATAAAGACTAATATTCAACTCAATTGGCAAAAGAGCCATCTCATGGTCCTAGAGGGCATTGTGTTGGGGCATAGGATTTCTCAAGTAAGGATTGAGATGAACCTTGAAAAGATTCGTGTCATCCAAGGAATAACATGTTAGCCAGAAATCGTTAAAGATGTTTGATCATTCCTTGGGCACATTGGCTATGATCAACGATTCATAGAGAATTTCTCTAAGATCATGAAATCGTTGGTCGTGCTCACAAATAAAGATGCTCTATTCATATGGACCAAGAAATGCAAAAACGCATTTCAGCAACTTAAGCAGAAGCTTGTAGAGACTCCAATTCTATGAGCACCTAATTGGTCCTGATCATTTAACATTATGATAGATATATCAAACTATGCCTTGGGAGCTGTTCTTATACAATTGAATGATCAGAAACATCCATATTACATTCACTACATAAGCCGAAGCATTGTGGGTACACAACGCAATTACACCACAATGGAGAAAGAGCTAATGGTCATGGTGTATGCTTTGGAAAAATTTAGGCACTATGTGCTTGGATATAAGATGTTTGTGCACTGATCACAATGTGATTCGCTTTCTGATGAATAAACCAACAGTGAGCCCTTGTGTCATATGGTGGTCACGCTGATGTGGGATTTGATGCGTTGACATGGCCTCATTGACATAGTATCTGTGTTCGCCTATAAATACGCGCTCACCCGTCGTGTTTATAGCATCTTTGGTCATAGTTGTAACAAAGGTCTTGCAATTTTCTTGCTTGAAAGTTGGAATATTTTTCTAATTGCCTGTAGTAGGAGTCAAAAAGTGTACGAATCTTTATTCGAGCACTATTATACCTGAGCATGGTAGTAAGTGCAATAATAAAGACAAGCTTTCTAATAAACCTTGCAGCACTTTGAAATAGATTAATTGTTTATTTATGCATTTAATGTTTTATGCAATTTTCTTTAATGCTTTAAGTAATTAAGCTAAATTAACCTAGATTAAATAGCAATTAATTAAGCACATAAGTACGACCATTTTGAGCATATACTTGGCACTTGGTAATCCTAGTAATGCTTAATGTTTGGTAACCCAATAGCATTTAATGTGTTTAGGATGTGTACAACAAGTGAGAACGAATGCTTATGTTAGAATTAGCTAGGTGTAGATAGTTAGATTCAATTAGCAATTTAATTATTTTATTTTATACATTATTCTTTACCATTAGGCAACTTAAAGCATAAAACGTAAAAATGATAAAAATCATATGCCTCAGTTGCACTTAACCATACCTTTGCATTTCACAAGTGTAATTGGGAAGACAAAAATTGCAATGATTAATTTCACTTCCTAGAGACCGGTGTATTTAAAAGGCTATAAGTCCACAAAATTCGATTGGATTACGTGTGAACGCTTAGTGATTTGTATGGTTGGACATAGGATCTACTCGTCACTCATCACATGGCAACCATTATAGAAAGAAGATGTCTTATTCTTAAAATAGGTAACACACCTCCTAATTCTCATACTCATTTTTTATTACAAGGCATTACAACTAGGAACAATTGTTACATTTCATAGTTTACTAATTCAAGTTTTTTGTACAATAGTTGAACTTGTCCACAGAAATTTCCTTGGTCAAAAAATCTGCTGGATATTCCAATGTAGGAACCTTTACTACAAAAATCCTTCCTTTCTTAATTTAATCCCTAATAAAATGGTAGTTTATCTTAATGTGTTTTGTCATTGCATGAAGCCTATGATTTTTTGACATAAAGGTTGCACTTTGATTATTACAAGAAATTCTTACTTTATTTTTCATTTTTAAGTAGTCATTATAGCTAAATAGCTTCTTTGCTTGAGAATCTGCTACATACTACATATGTGTTGTCAATAATGCAACACAGCTATATCTCTTGTTGATCCAAGTAAATGCACTTTTATTTATTCTAAAAACATATATAGTTGTGGATTTTCAGTGACCTAGATTACCTTCCTAATTTGCATCCACAAAGTGATGTAATCGAAATGAAATTTTCTCAAAGAAATTGACAAAATTAATAATACCTCGAAGATACCTAAGAATTCTTTTAACATAAATACAATATTCCTTACTAGGATTATACATAAACTTGCTCATAGCTCCTACTTCATATGCAATATTATTCCTAGTACATACCATTGCATACATGAGACTACCTACAATACTAGCATAGAGGAATTTGCTTAATTCCTTCATTTTTTTTTCATTTGTTTCAAGGCATTACTCTATTCAGCATTTCATGTCCACAAATAATGGAGTGTTTACCAGCTTACAATCCTACATATTGAATTTTTCTTAAAGTTTATTAACATATGTAGATTGACCAAGCCATAGCTTTTGACCTTTTCTATCTCTTTTAATTTCTATGGCTAATATTTTTCTTACAACGTCAAGGTTCTTCATCTCAAATTGAGATGATAATTGACATTTTAGCTCTGTGATTTTTTACATATTATTCCCTATTATGAACATACCATCAACATATAATAGAAGTATCAAACAAGTTTTTGGATATTTTTTTAAATAAATACAAGGATCACTATGAGTCATTACAAAACCAAATTTCTTATACCAGAGGAGATTGTTTCAACCCATACAAGGAATTCATGAATTGGCATACCATGTTTTTCTTACTCTTAATCACATAGCCTTCTGGTTGTTGTATGTAGATTTTTTCATCAAGGTCTCCATGAAAAAATGTAGTATTAAAATTCATCAATTCATTTTTAAAATCTAAACTAGTCAAAAAAGACATTAGAGATCTTATGAATATTAACTTTACCATTAGTTCAAAAATTTCTTCATAGTCAATGCACTCCCTTTGAGAGTATCGTGTTGCTACTAGCCTTACCTTATATATTCCTTCTTTTTTTATCCTAAAAGCCATCTACAACTAACAAGTTTTCATGTCCTTTTTTTTCATTGGTGATTTCTTTTCCTCATTTATAGCATTTTTCCAAGCTTTCCTAACCTTTGAATCACAAGATTCTTTATATGTTTAATCAGAATCACTAATACACAAAATATATAAATCTAAATATTAAGGTATGTCTTACTCAATTTAATTTTCTTAATAGCTAATTTCCTTCTTAAGGTAGATCTTTCTTGCCATTAGTTTTATCAACAACTTGTTCTATAGCTGATTTTTGGTTAATATCATAGTGAGTTTTTGTTAGGAACCTTTTCCTCAACTTCATTAAGTTGAGATGGATCTAGAAACATCACATTTCTACTATAAATAATTTTATTAGTATAGGGTTTCTATAGCTTATATCCTTTTATCCCATGGTCATATCTAAGACAAATGTATTTATTGGATTTATAATCCAGTTTGGATCTACATTCTTTAAGCACATGACAGTAAGCTATACTTCCAAATACTCTTAAATGATCTAATGATATTTTCATACCAAATCATATCTCTCGTGGGATTCTATCATCCAATGATGATGAGGGTGTTTTGTTGATTAGGTAAAGTTGTCATTGTAACTTTTACACAAAATTTCTTTTAAGACTTGCATCACTAAGCATACATCAAGCTCCTTCCAATAATGTTTTATTCATACTTTATGCAACGATATTTTGTTGTGGAGTGCCTATAATGCCTTTTGTCTAAAAATATAATGAGTTCTTTAAAAATTTTCAAATTCATCTAAATAAAATTTCCTACCATTATTTTTTCTAAGAGCCTTAATTCTTTTGTAAGATTGATTTTTAGCAAGAACTTTATATTTTTTTAATGATAGATCAGTTGATGGGCTCTATTGATAGGCATGTGTTGACGCATGGGCTGATGCGTTGATGCATCCCCATCGACGCATGGGCTAATGCGTCGACGCATATGCATCAACACAATGTCTATCTCTACCTATATAAATGCATGCACCCACTACATTTATGGCACAATTATGTCAATGGAGTAGCCAAGTTTTTGTAGTTTTCTTTTGTTAGAGTTAAAATATGTTCTAAGTGCCTGCAATAGGACTTCAAGGATTGTACGAATCCTTATTCGAACATCAATGTCCTTGCAGACTTTGATGTGTTGGCAATAAAGATGAGATTCTTGGAACTCCTAGCAGCACTTAAGAATAGTTTAATGTTTCCATTCATGCACTTCATTGTTATGCATTTTATGTTCATGTTCTTAGTTAATTAATACACTTAGTAATCACACATAAGTATTACTGCTTTGAACATATTATTAATGCTTGGTAATCCTGACGGTGTTATCGCTTGGTTCACCGAGTAGCCTAACACTTGGTAACCCAATAGCATTTTTAACGAGTTTAGGATGTGCATGGAAGGTGGGCTCGAATGCTTATGTTAGGATAATTAGATTAAGATATTATATGGTTAATTAGTTAATTCGCAATTAATTACTTTTGTTTCACACTTAAATATAATATAATATAATATAAAATTAATAAAAATCATGTACCTTGGCTTATACTTAACCATACTCTTGCACTCCCACAAGTGAAGCCAAAAAGACAATGATCATGTCTTTAAGTCACTACCTTGCCTATTATGCATTTAGGAGTTAAAGTCCATGGAATTCGATCAAATCACTAGTGCAATGCTTGTGATTCATATGGTTGGGTATAGGGACTACTCACTACTCATCATTGGCACCATTGCTGGGGATCTTAGTTAGCTAAGTGCATTACCTAGGAAAGATAGTGAAATTATCTACAAGCATTGTAAAAGAACACTTAAAGCAAAATCCTTAGACAGCATAATATTACAAAACACACACCACTTATGAGAAATCACTAATATGGCTTTTTCTTGTAGGGAAGATTCTCCACCACAATTTGTAAGCGGATTCACTCAAAGGCAAGAAAGCCAAAAGACACAAAGCCTCAACAATTCAAAGTTGTCTATACCCATCTTGATGCTTACACTTTGGATTTCATCTTCATCCTACATTAGGATGAGTAGCTGTGATGGGGGGCCACGAAGGACAACATTGTGTTACCTCCTAACTGATCCTTTCCTATAATGCTATTGAACAATCTCATCAAATTGGACAATGCTAGACTTAATGTGAAGTACGAGGTCAAGACCATGCCTATCGGGATTATCATCCCATAGAGACCCAACAAAGGAAAGATCAGCAAATGAAGGCTTGATATGGGACTTCAAAAGGAAAAAGGTTCCTAACCACTTGTTCCTACAAATTCACAAAGAAGGTGAGGACTTCTTTTCGTGTGCCTCCCAATACATAGATTCTCCTCCCCTCTTTGAGGGTGAGACCCTGAACCGGTAGTTGCAGTCAACTATGGACAACCCTGGTAATTGGAAGAATGGGTTTCAAGATCAGGGAGCCTCAAAAGGTGGTAACCAAGGCAGTAACAGTGATAGGCACCAGGAGAAAGACAAGCATGGTGATTGGGGTAGGGACCAAAGAAGAGGGGGAAATAGGCATCTTTCTGATGCTAGTTCAACAACAAGAACCAAGGGCATGAGCAACAACATGGGAAAGAACACCATAAAGAACAAAGGCACAACAAGACTCATCATAGAAATCATAGCCATAATAGGGGTCACAGAATTCGTCATGACTATGATGAGCCCTTGCTAGCTACTAGAAACATGTTCAATATTTTAGAGGCTATCAAAATTTCCACCAGGCACTTGAAGGATAGCCACATTAAACAACTAGATTTGAACAACATCCCTAAGTTTGAAGGGGGATATAATTCAAATTCACAGAATCATTTGCAAGCCTTCCATGATGTCTGTGCCTTGTAGAATGTAGAAAACGAATGGAAAAAGTTGAAATTGTTTCCAAAGACACTCATGAAGGAGGTAGAAAGTTGGTACCGGTCCTTGAAATTGGAATCCATTAAACGATGAAGTATGATGCTGGAGCTGTTCAACGTGCTCTAGTATGTCCAATCTGAGGAGGTAAATCCAAGTATGGAAACAAGGTACTCATGAGTCATTGGATGCGACTATGGGTAGGTAATAATTTTTTGCACTGATGTCTAGACCATGGATACTCTCAATGAGATTAACTGCACCATATCATAAATGGGCTCAGAATTGAAACTAGGAGAACCCTTGGGATCTATGCCCAAGGGAGACTTTCTAAGCTAAGTGCCTATCAGATTCAAAGGCTCATTGAGCAACTGGCCAAAGAGGAAGGAGAGCTGAAAAAGTGAGAAAGTACAAAAAAATACAATAGAGACTGCTCCATCTACAAGAGGGAGGTTTGTTTCTATGAGAATGAAAAGGAGATACCACTTGATGAAGTGATGCAAAAAAAAAAAAAAAACCTTTCCAATTCAAAAATCTATTACTGAAATTTTGGCTAAGGTTGACAAAATGTGAAACTGCTTAGATGAGAAATTCCAAACTGCTCTAAAGATTACAAAGGAAAGTAGAGATCAAAGAGGTAGTGGTTATGAGTGAAGGAAGAAAAAGGATGCTAAATGAAAATATTGTAGAGATAAAGGTAAAGCTGCAATAGTGGAGGAGGTTGCAAATTTAGAAACTGATGGTGATGGTTGTGACATATGTCAATACAAACATCCCAAGGGATGTTGCCCTATCTTGTCAAACCTACAAGAATCTGGTATGTATGCTCTAAATCCTAGACTGGAAAAACAACAAGCACCTAGGTGATGCCTTATCCACAATGCAACTATTGGTAGCAATTCCACCAACAAGCTTACTATCCAAGTGGAGTGCCACCTCAACCTTAGGAACAATACCAGCAATGGCAGCACCCACAATCATAGGGGATGCCACCTCCAAGGCAACAATACCCTTATTGCCAACTGAATCCATATGGATATTATGGTCATCAACCCATCTCTCTATGTGACTATTCCAATCATACTTCCTTCCCACATCACTATTATCCTCCTGAATACTATAGAGCACCTTCATCAAGGGGGAAGTCCCCATTTTCCTACTATCCTCCTCAACACTATTCAGCTCTTGCACCACCACCTTCAACTCCTCTGCCACCTACTCTATCAATGTAAGGTGAGATACTTGCCTAGCCACAACAAAGAAACACTACAAGGGCCATAAACTTACAACTAGCTCCTCAGTCAAGTGGTTTTAAATCCAAGCCTCGCACAAGATCATTCTTCAGAACTAAAAGCCCCACAAAGCCCTTATAAATACCTGTGGATGTTAACCCTACTACTTCCACCTCTGAAATTTCTATCGAGCAACCTTCAAACCAAAGTGCTCCCCAATTGCACACTGTCATGTTGACCCATGCGATCTAATTAAGCCTGGCCATCTTCCCAGGAAGAGATCTGATCCTGGAAGCCCTCTTATCTACTTATAGATTGCCAGAAATGAACCATGTAAGGCTTTTTTGGACTCAAGTTCTGAAGTTAACTTGATTTTGCAAGAAATGTACAAAGCATGGAACCTACCCCCTTAAAAAAGAGCAACATCAGACTAGAGCTGGCAAACCAATCCATTGTTGTTTCTTTGGGATTGGTGGAAGACATCATGACCACCATTTGTGGGTGGTCATATCCTATCGATTTTCTGGTAATCCATGTTAAAAACAACAAAGGGGAATTCCTTATTGTTGTCACATTTCAGCCATTTAATGGAGCAGACTTCATGTCTAAAGGGGGATTCCCTTTATCATATGTTCTATGATGATTTAAGAGAAAGAGATGATCAACTTATAACGTTTAAACAATTTGCACTGAATTTTTTAAAACAACGTATGGTGGAAAATTTAGAAACAAATATGCAACTTAAGGTTACAGTTAAATAATCTTGGAGATTTAGCCTTGAATGAGTTGCATGGAACCTTTCCCTTTGGGTTCGGAAGTCTCAAAAGATTAAATACTATTACTATAGGAGGTAATTTGTTTTCTGGAAATGTCCTAAACTCTTGACGAAGTGCCTTTGATCTCACAGCAGTGAATATATCTTAAAATAGTTTGAATGGAATGCTTCCTTCGTGGTGGGTCAAACTTAACAAAGTTAAACTTGGGATATAATTTATTTATAAGTTGTGTTATGGGCTTCAGCCAACCAGTTCCTATTCTGCAAGCTTTGTCCAATTGCTCTAAATTACAATGGTTGGAAACTATTACAATTTGTGACCATGGGTGAGCAATATATCTCTGTAAAATATATAATGAAGTGTGGTGACATTACCTCTGCTAGAGTACATGAAGTACTGGGAAAAATTAGGCTAGTGATCAAATAGTTCATATATGAACAATTTTAATTGTTATCACAAGCCTCTTCGTCATGCAAAGTAGAATGGTCAAGGGAGCAATATTTTACTTATGCAAATAGACCCGTAAATAATAGAAAAATTTGTGGTATCCCAATGTACCAACAATACTTTGAGGTTATTCAAAATGGAAAATGTCAGCATGGGAATGTGCGCTGAACAGTTTAATGCTTCTGTACTTGTTCGGCACTATCATAATCTGAAACCATGTCAATATCCTATGCTGCACAATATCAGTCTCCAAGGTAGATGCAATGCTCATGGGAAAAATTATTAAAAGGAATCCTGAACGCTGCTCTGCCTAATATGGCATCAAATGGCATCGTCACGGATACTTTCATGTCAATGAAAAGTTCATAAATAATTGGCAGGTTTCAACAGGGGGTGCCACAGTGATGGATGACGTTCATCTCTGGGCATTTTCAAATTAGGATTTCGTGCTCAATCAGCACTGCACTACCGAGCCTGCAATTAGGCCAATCAAAAATAATAATAAAAAGAAGATGACAATCACACAAAAACCAGAATGGATTTCAGCGAACCAAGGGTCACAGAGGATCTTCGATGGGCATCAACGGCTAGGGCCAAAAACATCGGCAGAGCAGAAACAAGAATTTGCTCAAAATCTGAAGCAAAAATGTTCATGTGTTAAATCGCTCCCTGTTCAATCCAGATATGTACCGCGTCGTGTTTTCATTTCCATTCAAATTTCAATGACAATGACGACGAAGAAGGGTTTGCTGCTGCTGTCATTCTTGGTCTTGTGTTGCAGCTTTAAGATCTCACAGGGATTCTATCTTCCAGGCAGCTACATGCATACCTACGCAGAGGGCCAAAATCTTACTGTGAAGGTAAATTCGCTGATGTTGATCAAGACAGAGCTCTCGTACAGCCCATACAGTTTGGCCTAATGCGAGCTTCCGGGCGGAGCCAAGAAAAGCACTGAGAATCTCGGAAAGTTGCTCATGGGAGACCAGATCAAACCTTTATCATAAGTCTTCCGTATGCGCCACAATNGTGCTGTGTGTGAGTGTTTGAGTAGAGTAGGAGGAGGATCCAGGGTTGTGGCTCTCATCGGCGCGCGCCGGAGATGAAGGCATGGGCCTGCTTCCGTGGCAGCAGAAGGACGTTGGATTGGAGGTGGTGCACTCACTATGTGTACCTCCAAGAACGACCCCGCGGCCATGGCCAAATACAAGATGATGCACCATCCCATTACTGCTCAATCTGTTATCCGCTGCGACCAAAACGTGAATTCCATAACACTGGTGAATAATAAAATGCCCCCAGGCTTATGTGAAATATTAAAGAGTAAAAAGAAGAAGCATAAGCTCAGGCAAAAAACATCACGTATATTTTTCCACCTTTTACGAAGGATGACGAAATTTGATGAATGAGAAATGTTAGGATAATGTAGTTGAAAGGTCAAAATGATGTATATTTGCAGGTTGTCGACTTCTTAAATGAAATGAAATGAAACTTTATTATTATTACCTTTAAAAAAAGAAAAGGAATGCATGGGATATTTAGTCAGCAAATGGGACATTTGGCAACCATACATGTTTTCTCTATGGTAGTTACAATTAACTACTATGGGGTTGTAACTACCACACACTTGTCAGGTATAGCATTTTTCTTTATGATGGTTACAACCAACCTCCATAATGTTTGTGACTACCCTTTGTAACTACCATAAAGCAACTATAAAAGGGCTTCAAGGGTAGAATGTGTGATGGTGGGGAGATTAAGAAGAAGATATTGAAGTTTGTAAGATGGCTTATTAATTTATCAATTCAACTACTTTGTTTTAATCTTGTGAGTTCATTTTTTCCCATTTTGTTTTAGTTGCTTAGCTAATAATTTAGATAGTATCATGCTTGGCATTTAAATTTGGGATATTTCTAAGTTACTTTTATAGATTTTTTTTTGTGCAAATATTAAACTTCTATTAAGATTTTTCATACAAGAGCTTATTTTGTTAAAAAACCTTAAGTGCAATTTAATAGTAATGTCTTAATGAAATTGCCTACTTTGAGCATAGAGAATTTTAAAAAAATCTTTGATACTTTGATGAAACTAAAATAACTTCTTTATTTTTAAAGTGTATTGCCTTGGTATTTCAATCAAGAGATTGACTTCTTTTTTTCTTTTGAAAGCTCTATTAAATGCAATCTTTGACATATATTAACTAGCCAAAATTAAAGACTCGTACTTTGTCATTTACAAACGATTTTTCGTAGTATAATAAAACTATCTTTATGAAATTGCCTGTTGAGCTCAAAAAGTTTGAACAATCCATAGTTATTAAATTATAATTAGCTTTATTGCAAAGTTTTTACTCATATCAATTTATCTTGCTTAAATATTTGAGACTTCACACAAATCTGCTTTATTTTTTTTCTCTTTCTAAGTCCATTGAATCTTGCTCTATTTCTAGTTTTCTTGTGGAACTCTCTCTAGGGGAAATTAGGAGTAGATTACTAGAATTGTGCTCAAATGTTTTTGCAAAATTTTATTTGTTATAAGTAACGTACTATAGAGATTTTATAGATTAGTGATTGGACAAAATAGGAATATCTAATAACTCCTAGTATTTGACAAAGTTAGCTAAATTTCTTTTATGATAGCTAATTACAGTTTCATACACAACTTAACCATTTCAACGTTCACAACAATAAACACATACGCACAATTAGTTTGTTTCATAACTATTGTGATGAGTCATAGATTGGTGGTGTCGACTAGGCCCCATCAACTAGATCGTGTCAACTAGGCCCCATCATCGTAGGGCCTATTCTTGCCTATAAATACATACCAACCCACCATGTTTATGGGATGTCTTGTCATAGTTGTAAATAGAGCTCTTACAATTTTTCCATTTGAGAGTTAGAATATTTCTTTAAATGCCTACAGCAAGAGTCAGAAAATGTATGTATCTTTATTCGAGCACTATTGTACCTAAACACACTAGTGTGTATGGCAATAAAGACAAGCCTTTCGATCAAACCTTACAGCACTTGGGCATAGATTAATGATTCTTTTATGTATTTATTGGTTTCATTAATTATGCAATTAATTAAGCTAAATTAGACTTCAAGTGATTTGTTAATCAATTAAGCTAAATAGATTAAACACATAAGTATGACTGCTTCGAGTGTAAACATGTATTTGCTTAGTAACCCCAGCAGCGTTATTGCTTAGTTTGCCCAAGTGCATAGCGCTTGGTAATCCCAATAGTGGATACATGGGTTCATGATGTGTATGGAAAGTGGAATCGAATGCTTATGTTAGAATTAGTTAGAGATTAATTAGCTAGTTAGTTAAATGAGCTATTAAATTACTTCATTTCTCTACTTTAAGCACTAGAAACATAAAACATAAAATAATAAAAATCATATCCCTCAGTTACACTTAATCATACCTTTGTACATCACAAGTGTAATTGGGAAAAAAATAAATAACTATTAGGGCAAGGTTCACTTCCTAAAGGACCAACGTACCGAAAGACATAGAGTCTGTGGAATTCGAACGAATTGTGCGTGAACCCTTCGTGATTCGTATGGTTGGGCACAGGGGTACCTTGCTGCTCCTCATACTAAATCTATTTAGAGGTATATGGGCCTTGGTGTTGCCAAATACCAACAAGCACATAAGCCCTATTTGAAGAACATCTTCAATCCCATGATTGCCCAAGGTCATGAGCCCATGAGGCACCTCATGTTGGTGGTCCAGTCCCAAACAGTCGCCAACACCTATCATCATGGGAAGAGCATGGCTAAGCACCATAGATGTATGGTTGGGCATCATAGACCTTTTCTTGAAAATTTCCAAGGAAAATGAATTTGAAAAATTTGACAAGAAAAAGTTCCATGCATCACGTACAATAACACAAGGTGCAACTGCGTGCAAAAATTATGGATCGTCCAAAGCACATCACTTCAAACATGTGGTCAGTGTGCAGATATCATAGAGGTTCAAAGGTTCCTATATGTATCAGCCACTAAACAAGAGGGCACTCAATGGCTAAAAACTAAAAATGAGAATGAATCAATAATGTACATGGAACCAACTAAGAGCCTCACAAGTTCATATGTAGAAAGCATGGATAAGTTGGGGCGATTCCATCAGCAGCACTCTCATGAACAAAGCGAACTCAATTGGGGAGAGTTAGAGATTCCTGAAACTTTCAAGTAAGAGCTCCTTGAATTAAAGGCTCTACCGACAAGAATGAAGTATGCATTTTTGAATAATGGTAAGTCAGTAATTATCAATGCCACACTTACTTCTATATAGAAAACGAAATTGTTGGAAGTTGTCAAAAAATGGCCAACAACCTTTGCCTAGTCATATCATGAGTTAATAGGAATCAATCCAAGGATATGCTAACATAGAATATATACAGATTTCTCCACCATACTAAAGAGGCAGCTATAAAGACTCTTGAACCTAAAACTTTAGCAAATCGTCAAGGATGAAATTGAACAGCTCCTTAAGACTAGGTTCATTTACCCCATTGCGGATAGTGAGTGGGTTAGCCCACTTGTTATTGTGCCCAAGAAAGATGAAAAGTGCAGAGTCTATATAGACTTTTAGCTGTTAAATATGTCCACTTACAAAGATCATTTCCCATTGCCATCTATGGACCAAATGCTAGATACTATTGTGGGGCATTGTTACTACAAATTTTTGGATACTTATAGTGGCTATAACCAAATCCAGATTGCATTAGAGGACCAAGCTAAGACAACATTCACAGGTCCCTGGGGGACTTTTGCATACAAAAAAATGCCCTTTGGCTTGTGCAATGCTCCCATCACATTCCAACAATTGGTCCTTAGTATCTTCCAACAACAAATCAATAGCGGGGTAGAAGTCTTCATGGATGACTTTTCTACCTACGAAGCTACTTTTGAGTAAGCCTTGGATCACCTGGACCAAGTTCTTCAATGGTGTGTAGAAACTAACTTGAGGCTTAATTCCCAAAAGAGGCATCTAATGGTCTAAGAGGGCATTGTGTTGGGGCATCAAATTTCAAACAAAGGGATTGAGGTGGACCTAGAGAAAATAAGGATCATCCATGGGATAACTAGACAACCAGAGACTATGAAGGACATGAGGTCATTCCTTGGCCACACTGGTTGCTACAAGTGCTTCATTGAAAACTTTCAAAGATCACCAAGCCATTGGTGGCTATTACAAAGAAATATGCACCATTCATCTAGACCAAGAAATGTGAGCATGCATTCCAATAACTAAAATAGAAACTCATAGAGACTCTAATTCTATGAGCACTCAATTGGTCCAAATTTTTTCGCATCATGATAGATGCATCAAACTATGTCATGGGGACCATACTTACATGGATGGATGATTAGAAATGTTCATACTACATTCACTATGTAAGAAAAAGCATTGTGAATGCATAACTCAACTACACCATCACTAAAAAGGAGCTTATGATGGTGGTGTATGCATTAGAGAAGTTCAGGCACTATGTGCTTTAATACAAGGTGTTTGTGCACATTGACCATAGTACCAACCAGATCCTAATGAACAAGCGAAATGATGAGCCCTTATGTCATATGATGATTGGTGATCCTCTAAGAGTTTGACCTAGCAATGGTTGACTAAAAGGAGATTGAGAATGTGGTAGCTGACCACTTATCTTGGTTGCAATGGGATAGCAAGGAGGAGGAGAGTCCACTACTAGATCAATTTCGTGATGAACTCTTCTTTGTTGATGTTGTTAATGAATAAGATCCCAAAGCAACAAACTAGTATGATAACATTCTTTCCTATCTACTCACACAAGAGATGTCACAAGAGTGGGTCTAGAAGAAGAAACTGTTGTTTCTTCATTATGATAAACACTTAATGGAAATCAATAGCAACCTCTACAAGGTTTGCATGAATGACCTAGTACAATGGTATGTCCCTTATGCAAATCAACTTCAAGTCCTCTAAGATGCATACAAAGGCCCTTGTAAGGGCCACTATGCTTGGAGTAGGATGATCTTTTAGATCCTCATGGCAGGATATTATTGACCCATAATCTTTAGGGATGCCCATCACTTCTTTCGTTCCTATGACAAGTGCCAACATGATGGAGGGGTAACCACATGCATGAAAGGGCCTCAACAATGGATCCAACCACTGGAGCCTTTTGATATTTGGGGGATTGATTTCATGAGGCCCATCACCCCTATGTCAAATGGAAATACCTACATCATCATGGCTATTGACTACTGTACCAAATGGATAGAAGATGTGACCCTCACCAACTATTCATCATCTATGGCAACTTGGTTTTTATAACAACATGTTGTAAATAAGTTTGGAGTGCCACATGCACTGATATCAAATAATGGAACACATTTCATTGGTGCCACTTTTTGAAAGCTCATGCAATGCTTGGGGGTTTAACATAAACTAACAACTTCTTACCACCCCTAAGCTAATAGCCAAGCTGAGGTTACTAACAAGGAAATTACCAAGATACTAACACGAACAATTAGTAAATATAGGAAGGACTAGAGCAACAAACTCAACAATGCTCTTTGGGCTTATTATTCATTGTGGAAACTTCATATTGGATATTCTTTGTATGAGCCTGTGTATAGAAAAATTTCAATGCTTTCCATCCAAGCTTAGCTCTGTACACTTTCAACAGCCTATGACCTTGACCTAGACCTAAATCTAGCCCAAAAAGAAAGATTGATGAGTCTTAACATACTATACAAGAATAGAATAGTGGCCCTATCATCAAATGAAGTACATAAGGCACATAATAAAAAACATCATCATCTTAAGATTCGAAAGGTAAAGTTTCAACCAATGGATAAGGTGCTATACTGAAACCCCATGCACATGCCTCAATGGACAAAATTTCAAATGTTTTGGGAGGGTCCTTACATTATATATGAAACCTTTTCATCCAACACCATGATGATATACCATCTTGACAACCTAAGTAAAATGTTTTTAGTCAACACCTAGCAACTCAAGCCTTTCCTTGGATCAAAAACAACTAGTGGAACAAAATAATTAGTTGATAAACATGCATGTTCAATTTTATAAATCTCATCCTTCCAACTTAGTTGTGGGGGAGATGCCTGTCCATGATGATACTATATGAGTGGCTCCTCAATTTTTAAATTTTTTGTTTTGTTTTTTGTTTTCTTGAATATTTTACAATTTTTTCTATATTTTTTCTTATTTGGACTTTTCTTATGAGTCTTCCTTTTCTTTATTGCCATCAGGACTTTGGTGTTAAATTCTACTGCTGATTGATGGTGGTTTGTAACTTGCATTATTTACTTGATTGCAAATGACTAGATTTTATCTTATAAGTTTGATGTTAATTAGTGAAACATTGATTTTTTCATGATATCAAGAAATGAGTTCACGACATCCACCATTCCACACCACTTTATGGGGTTTCCTCATTGCAAAAATATGAGATCCTTTCTTAATAACAACTTACAATAAATTTGTGGCCTTGGTACTTTTCAAACTTGGGATGAATTAAATGGATGAACAAGGGTGTGGCTTTAAGGGGATTTATCATCTTTTGTACTTGCCTACCATCTAGGGTTACATGAGTATTTCCATGGATTCCTCATGCTGGAAGGCATCCCCCTAACTAAGGCCCTTTTTACTTCATGCTTTTCTTTTTTTCTTTTTTTCTTTTTGGAATAATGAGTGGTTTGTGGGGATGTTCCTCTGCCTTAGAAGGTGGAATTGTCTAATGTGCTAATGCAAAGTCACTAGAAGTAGATAGTCTTAATTCTAACTAAGGATGGAAGCTATCATGCCATATTAATCACATCATCCACAAGGGACATCATGTGACCAAAATGTAAGACTCTATTCCATACTCTCCCTCTCTCATCCACCTCTTCTACCCATGTACCACTTCACTGCCTCTTCTCATGATTATACTAATGGGTTCATTTTGCAATGATCTTAATTATTTGAGGATTTCTATGGTGATTTTATTTTTGATAATCTACAACCATTAATCATCCTTGGGATCCACATACTTGGTTTGAGGGCATGTGATGAGTCACGTTTCGGGCAATCGCGATATCACAGCGTGCCGCCAATTATAAATAAGAGGCGGCTCTTCCTTGTTTCGCATCTAGTTTTTAGTTCCTTAGCCAAAATCTTGTAGTTTTCCCTTCTTAGAGTTAGAATTATTTTCTAGTGTATGCCCGCAATGTGGTGATTGTAATTGTACGGCATCCTTTATTCGAGTGTGACGTACTTGGACACGCACATGACTAGAAATATAGATCGAGATTACTTCATCATTGCAGCATTCACTTAGTTTAATTATTTATTTATTTAATTTTTATTTATTACTTTCTTAGTTAATCTCTCTTACCCTTATCTCATGTTAAACACAAAATGAGTACAACTTAATCACGAGCAGTTAAGTGTGACTACTTGGTAACCCAATAGCGTACCTAGGCCATGCGCTTGGTAATCCCAGTGGTAGTTGTGCACAAGGTCCAAGATGTGTACGAATGATTAAGGAACAGATGCTCATCGCACTTAGGCTAGTTTAGATTCCTTCTCACCCTTTCCCTCTTAGCTTAGTTAACATTACTTTCCATTGCCTTTAGGAGTAGTGTAGATTAGGAACCACATCATACATCTCACTCTGGACTAAACCATACATGACAAAGATAATACTAGTCCAAGTGGGAAGACAGTGAACTACGACCTAAGGCTAATTGTCTAGATGCCACAACTAGTCATTATAGATCTAACGAAAAATGGGAGTAAGAGTAATCAAAAGGCACTCACAGATCCAATGGTGTTCTAGGGCATCCCACTGGAAATACATGCACCCATGCCTAAAGGTTGGCAGCTTCTCTAGATTCATTCATTCAAAAAAACAAAGGGAAGTGCCACAAAACAAAAATTACTCCTCCCTTGAACAAAACGCCAAGTGATTGTATGCCTTGTTGTTATGGTACTCTTATAGTTGTTCATCATGGGATGAAACAATGTGATGTCACTAATTAGAGGAATGGACTTGGTCCTGATCTTGGAATGATGGGTTAATGACACCTTAATCATGCTTTACATGTAGGATTCACTATGCCCTGGGTTAGTTACCTCATGTCCCAATCTTTATGATCCCTTTCTATAGTTCGTCTCATCTCACTGTTCGTGTAATTGTAGCTCGTATTGTGTGTAACATAGAATTCTTACCTCATTCTGGTGATATTTACATGTGTGTGTTTTGTGGAATTAGTGCGGATTACATTTAACCCTTCTAGTACCCACGGACACTTTAAGTGTGATTACACAAGGGCATTATAGGTTGGAACTTGCTTTGGGGAGGACCCACTTATGTAATCTTTTGTAATCATCACTTATGACATAGCTCACACACACCATTTCTTACCCTCAGTATAATTTTAACAATTTTCTTTCGCTACTACTATCCCTCTAAATAATAATGTTTCTATGTACCATTACATAACCTTTTTCTTACCACCCAAAGTTTTATTGATAAAATCCACACCATCATCATTATGTGTGCCTTCACAACAAGCTTAATTACCTTCAAACCCCTTCATAATAGCCCAATGTCCTCAGCTTACAACGTTGATTTCAAGAAAATCCCTTAAAAATTTGATATTTTTGTTGTGTCTCATGTCACTAGGGATGTGATATCGTGTACGCGATATCACGTCCCCGTAACACCCCCCCGCGCAACACTTAGCATCATTTTTGCCATTCACACGGGGGAGTTTTTGAAATTTTTTCTCTACGACTTGCGATTGAGCGACCCTTGCTTTTCTTACTATATCTTGCTCGCTGGTACTTCTATTTTAATTCTATTTCAACCTGCTTGAACCTGAAGTGTTCAGCTTAGTTGTGGGGAAGGGACACTTGCCAAAAAGTGCCTAACTTTTTTGAAATTTATCATTGCCCAAAGGACATCGTCTAGGGTAATTAGCTATAACACTTAGAATAATTGTGCCCGAAAATCATTTAACCCCTAGGCATACTAGGAAATTAAAATTGGAAACCACCTAAGTCACATGACTCATTATCACAACCTTTGGGGCAATATCACATAGAGATCAAACAAGATCATTAATTAAGGCAATCAGTAAGGTATAACTTAATTTCAAAAACAACCTTACTAACACTTGGCCCATGTGATTGCAGATGGCTCTGAAACGTGGACAATAGGAAGGTCCTACCCAAGGTGGAAGCAAACGATCTCGAAGAGGTGGAAGACAAGGTCCTACCAAACAACATGCAGAACAAGAGGAGCAATCATTTAACATTCATCAAGAAGAACCTCCTACCGAAGCTGCTGCTATGCCTAAATAGGGACAACAGCTCATGTTGCCCTAGGATTGCATTCAGGCCATCCATGAAAAGTTCACATTCACTGCAGTGATTGTGGAGTTGAACTTTGAATCTTTTGCATAGTTCGCCCTTGAGGCCATGAGGGATCACCTCAAAGGATCCTCATTATGGCCTACCCTCTCTGAAAGTGGTGCCTGGTACCTAGGAGAGACGTACCAATTTTGGCATAATAGGGAGCAAGGCACCATTGTCAATATTTGTGGTGTGAAAATTGACTTCTCTACACAGGCCATTTTAGAATTGTTGAACCTTCCGAATACAGGGCCTAAAGTTGCTCAATTATCCACCCGTTCAAACCCCGATGTGCAAAAGGATTGGTTGGAGAAGGCTTATGGCAGAGATAAAACATTTGGTGAGTTGACGGCGGAAGAGAGGATTTATTTTAAAATTGGAACATATCACCTCTTCCCCACAAAGGGCTTGAAAAGAATATCAACGTATGCAGCTAGAGGATGTGCAGTGTTGATGGGAAAGGTTAACGCTAACCTACCTCATCTATATTTGACAGAGATCCTAAGGAGGTTCGAGGAATGGAAGACAAGGAAGGTGGCATTGCCTTTCCCTTGTCTTATTAGAAAGCTTTGCCGATGTGCTGGTATTTGAGGGTACACTAATGATGTCGTCCGAACCCAAACTGCTTCATATGCTGAATTGTTAAAGGCACCAGCTCCAAAAAAAGCATTAGCAAAGAGCTGGGACCAAAATAAGAAAAAGAATAGATGGCTGGACCAACTGCAACCCAATTTGCACGACCGAGTCAACCTCCAGGCATGGGTCCTAGCCAACAACAGGAAGTAGGGCATAGCACAAGCTAGGATCAGCCACCACCGTCACAAGACTACAGACCGTCGATGAGCCATCTCAAGGCCATCGCTGAGACAGTCAGTTGGGGAAGTCGTGATGACGTAAACCTCTTCTGCATCATCGATGATGCCATTCAGCCTACTATTTCATTGGATCACACAAAGGGGGAAGTATCCATTCACATAGGAGGAGGGGAGAGTAGATGGTCACAACAGATCGTAGGAAACGCGGCATCTTTCCAAGTGTAGTTAGAAACTGGTGAAGGGGCCACTGTGGTGGTCATCCAACACTAGGATGCCATGGAAGTTGTAGAAGTGATTGCTAACCACATCAAAAAATCCTTTAACGTACCTGTTCTGCCATCGATAGATCTCATAGGAGCATGGGATGCTCAAACTCTGGCCGGAACCTCAATGACTCCTGTGGAACATGAGGATGTGCTTAATCAATTGCTCCAAACAGGGCAAGTAATGACGTCCCTATTTGAAATCCCTCAAGATGTTATAGTAATTCAATCAGACCTCATTTCCATAAAGCAGAAGCTGATCTTAATAGAAGTGAGGGCCGAGCATGCGGAAGCAGAAGTGAAAAAATTACAAGAGTAGCTTGTAACCCTACAAGCAGCACAAAGGGACCCTCTGCAATTTGTTCCTGTAGACTAGCTAGATAACTTTAGAATTAAGTAACTAACCAAGTTAATCACAGAGAATAAAAAGGTGGCTGACAAAAAAGAGAAGGTTGTTTGGGATGCCTCGACAGCACATGCACAAACTCATGCGCATCTTAAGGTACTCAAGGCCTTGCCAGAAGAAAACAAGCAGCTCATTGTAGACAACCTTTGGTTGACCATTGCAGAAAAGCAAAAGAACGTTCTTGAGGAACACTTCCATAAATTGTGTGAACAAATCACCTGAGTCAATCGAGACATAATCCATTTAGCTAGAGAAAATTGAACCCTCTCGATGGAGGATTCATCAAAAGTTAGCTATTGAGATAAGCACGTGGCAAAATGAGACTAAACGACATGAAAAACTGAAGGAGCACTTCCGAGATCAGGTGGGGATGTATAAACAGATCCTTGAGAAGGAGATCCATATGGCCAAGGCCTAGATCAATGCTATCAATGCTCAACACACTGACTGGCAAGTTGTATTGGACACATATGCCTTCGCCTACCAAGCAAAAGTTAAGAGTCGAGACCTACAAATTTAGGATTTGACAAAATACATGGAGTTGGCAAACTTGAGATATGCCAACCTTGCCATGTTAACAGTAGGATACCTGAGGACAAAGCTCGAGCAGCAGGTAGCAACCACCCACATCAAATATGAAGCAAAATTTGTAGAGCGCAAGAAGCTATTAGAGAAACTGGAGGTTGCAAATTCTAAACTTGAGGTGGTGAAAGCCAGCTACCAAGGCCAAAAAGGTGTCGCAACGGACTTGGCTCGATGGCTAATAGATTTTTAGTGATCTTTAATATTATTCTATTAGTTAAACCATTTAGGAGTTCAAAATATTCCAAAAAGTTTTCAATCAAAAACCATAGGTTTATGGCCCCCCAAAATGTAAAGCTCACCTCCAATGGCTGAAGGGTTGAAGAATGAGTCGATTTAGACAAGTGATTAGGAAGTTATGGGCTCTAGAAGGCTCTAGGCTCTAAAAATTGTAGAAACTCCTCTAGCATTATGAGGCAACTGTGACAATTTTTCTAACTCTCTTTACATATTTTTTCTCTTTTTATGTTGCATCGATGAGGATGTGTCAATGTAGCTAAAAAATAAAATTTTCACACTTCTAAAACTAAGTAAGAAAAAGGAGTTTTTTCATGAAATTGGGATCCAAAGGAAGCTAAAAAGCCTAGAATAAGGAAAAATGCTTGAATAGGTCTAGAAATATGTGTGGAAAGGAGATGTAGTAGGAGATTAATTACCAAGGAATGCAAAAACTGGATGCACCATGGTGAAAAACAAAGGTTTTGAAAGAAAAATGCCTAAGGGTTAAGGAACTTAAACCATCCCAACCAAGGAGTATGCAAGTGGATCCTCCCCATAGCAAGCTCTGTCCTTAATTCCTTTGCATGCTGATGAGTGGTGAGGTACCCCTACACTCAACCATACGAATACGAGTGTTACATGTGCGATCCGGTCGAACTCCGCAGACGGACTAGTTGTGGCATCTAAACAGTTAGCCTTAGGTCACAGTTTGCTATCTTCCCACCTGGACTAGTATTATCTTTATCACGTATGGTTTAGTCCAAAGTGAGGTGTATGATGTGGTTCCTAATCTACGCTACTCCTGAAGGAAATGGAAAGTAATGTTAACTAATCTAAGAGGAAAAGGGTGATAAGAAATCTAAACTAGCCTAAGTACGATGAGCATCTGTTCCTTAATCATTTGTACACATCTTGGACCTCGTGCACAACTACCATTGTGATTACCAAGCGCATAGCCTAGGTATGCTACTAGTACCAAGTAGTCACACTTAAATGCTCATGATTAAGTTGTACTCATTCCACGTTTAACATGAGATAAGGGTAAGAGAGATTAACTAAGAAAGGAATAAATAAAAATTAAATAAATAAATAATTAAACTAAGTGAATGTTGCAATGATGAAGTAATCTTGATCTTTATTTCCGATCCTGTACATGTCCAAGTATGTCATACTTGAATAAAGGATGTTGTACAATTACAATCACCACACTGCGGGCATATACTGAAAAATAATTCTAACTCTAAGAAGGAAAAACTGCAAGAGTTTGGCTAAGGAACTAAAAATTGGATGTGAAACAAGGGTGTGCTATGATATCGTGTACACGATATTGCAGTCGCCCAAAACACAACTCATCATACCCCTACAATTGAATGAAAACTCATCCTCGAGTTACAATTATTACACAGTGGATAGGTATGGGATTATTGGATGGTGAAAATGGAACTATGTCGTAATGTGAAATGAAAACAAAATAAAGACACAACACAAATGTTCTACATCTATAAAAATGGGTCGAACTCATGGAGTTCTAGGTGGCGGTGGCTCCTCAATTGGTGCCTTCCCTTTGTTTTGTGCTCTAAGTTTTGAGGCTTGATCATGTTGAAGTATGGCCTAGAGCTTCTCCTCTTTAGTCCGAGGGTCTTGTGTCGTCAATGCTAATGTTCCAATGATTGATGGAGTTGGCACTTCCCATGGACAGGGTAGTTGTGGAAACATTTGATTGGCTTTGACATACCAAGTCGTAAACACCCGTCGTTTATCCTCGTAGGCTCTGGCTTTATCTTTGTATTCATGAAGATCTGTTAGCCATCGAGCCAAGTCGGTTGCAACATCTTTTTGCCCCTAGTAGCTTTCTTTTACCACCTCGAGTTCAGAATTTGCAACATCCAATTTTTCAACTAGCTTCTTGCGTTCTGCAAATTTTGCTTCATATTTGAGATGGGTGGAAGCTACCTGCTGTTCGAGCTCTGTTCTCGGGCACCCTGCTGTTAACATGAAAAGGTTGGCATATCTAAGGTTTGCCAACTCCATGTATTCTGTTAGGTCCTGGATCTGCAGGTCCCAATTTTTAACTTCTGCTTTGTGGGTGAAGGCATAGGTGTCCAATATGGCCCTCCAATCAGTGTGTTGAGCACTAACAGTGTTGATTTGAGCCTTGGCCATATGGAACTTCTTCTTCAGGATTTTTTTATACATCCCCACCTGATCGTGGAAGTGCTCCTTCACCTTCTCATGTTGTTTAGCCTCATTCTATCACACGCTTATCTCAATTGCTGATTTTTGGCGAATAGCATGTACCTCCTCCATTAAGAGGGTTCAATTCTCTCTAGCTAAACAACTTACATCTCGGTTGACCGGAATGAATTGTTTTCGTAGCTGATGAAAGTGTTCATCGAGAACATTCGTTTGCTTCTATATGGAGGTCAATTGAAGGTTATCTGCAACCAACTGCTTATTCTCTTCCTCTAAAGCCTTGAGTTCCTTAAGATGTGCATGGGTTTGTGCTTCTGCTGCGGAGGCATCCCAAATAGCCTTCTCCTTTTCTTCAGCCACCCTTTTATTCTCTACGATCAATTTGAGCAGTTGCTCTATTCTAAAATTTTCGAGCTGGTCTACGAGAACAAATTGCAGAGAATCCCACTGTGCTGCTTGTAAGGCTACGAGCTGCACTTGTAGTTTCTACACTTCAGCTTTAGC
This sequence comes from Gnetum montanum, assembly GCA_015680685.1. Classification (NCBI taxonomy): domain Eukaryota; kingdom Viridiplantae; phylum Streptophyta; class Gnetopsida; order Gnetales; family Gnetaceae; genus Gnetum; species Gnetum montanum. Next base: position 295,753 of record MNCI01000667.1, on the reverse strand, counting down.
ATGCTCAGCCCTTACTTCGGATATGACCAGCTTCCCCTTTGTAGAAATGAGGTCTGATTGAATTACTATGACATCTTGAGGGATGTCAAACAAAGACGTCATTACTTGTCCTATTTGAAGCAATTTGTCAAGTACATCCTCATGTTCCACAAGAGTCATTGAGGTCCTGGCAAGATTTTGAGCATCCTGTGCTCCTGAGAGATCTACCGATGGCACAATAGGTACATTAAAGGATTCCTTGATGTGGTTAACGACCACTTCAATAGCTCCCACAGCATTCTAGTATTGCATGACCATCATAGTTGCCCCTTCACCAGTCTCTAACTACACCTGAAAAGATGTCGTGTTTCCTGAGATCTGTTGCGACCATCTACTTTCCCCTCCTCCTGTTTGAATTGATAATTCACCCCTTGTGCAATCCATTGAAAATGTAGGCTGGTTGGCATCATCGATGACTCAGAAGAGGTTTGCATCATCACGACTTCCCTAACTGACCGTCTCAGCGATGGCCCTAAGATGGCTCATCGACGATCTGTAGTCTTGAGGTAGCGACAGCTGATCCTGACTTGTGCCAGGCCCTGCTCCTTGTTGTTGGTTGGGACCCATGGCTGGAGGTTGATTGGGTCCTGCAAGTTGAGTTGCAGGTGGTCCAATCATCTGTTCTTCTTCTTCTTCAGGTCTCACCTCTTCGCCAATGGTCTTTCTTGGAGCTGGCACCTTTAGTAGTTCAGCATAAGAAGCATTCTGGGCTTTTCGGAGGACGTCATTTGTGTACCCACGAATACTAGCCCGTTGGCACAGTTTTTTGATAAGATAGGGGAAAGGCAGCGCCATCTTCCCTGTTTTCCGTTCTTCAAATTGCCTCAAGATCTCCATCAAATAGAGATGGGGAAGGTTAGCGTTAACCTTTTCCATCAACACTACACATCCTCTAGCCGCATACGTAGATATTATTTTTAAGCCTTTTGTGGGGAAGAGGTGATAGGTTCCAATTTTGAAGTAACCTCTCTCTTCCGTCGTTAGCTCACCAAAAGCTTTATCTCTGCCATAATCCTTCTCTAACCAATCCTTTCGCACATTGGGGTCTGAATGAGTGGATAACTGAGCAATGTGGGGCCCAAAATTTGGAAGGTTTAACACTTCCAAAATAGCCTGTGCAGAGAAATATATTGTCACACCACAAATGTTAACCGTGGTGCCTTGCTCCCTATTGTGCCAGAACTAGTACGTTTCACCTAATTACCAAACACCGCTTTCAGAGAGGATATGCCATGAGGGAGATCCTTTGAGGTGATCCCTAATAGCCTCAAGAGAGACCTCTGCAAAAGATTCAAAGTTTAGCTTCAAAATCACCACGGTGAATGTGGACTTCTCATGGATAGCCTGAACACACTCCGGGGGCAACGTGAGTTGTTGTCTCGGTTCAGGCGCAGCAGCAACTCCTCCTTCTGCATGCCCAGACCATCCGGTAGGAGGTTCTTCTTGATGAATGTTGAATGATTGCATCTCCTATTCTGTATGTTTTCTAGTAGCACCTTGTCTTCCACCTCTCTGAGATCATTTCATTCCACCTTGATTAGGACCCTCCTATTGTGCACATTTCGGGCCCATTCTGCAATCACACGGATCAAGCATTAGTAAGGTTGTTTTGGAAATCAAGTTACCTTACTACTTGCCTTAATTAAAGATCTTATGTTATAATGTGTGATTGTGCCCGAAAATTATAATAATGGGTCTTGTGACTTAGGTGGTTTCCATTTTTAAACTCCTGGTATACCTAAGGGTTATATGATCTTTGGCTCAATTATTCTAAGTGTTAGTGTTAATTATCCTAATTGATGTCCTTTGGGCAATGATAAATTTCAAAAAAATTTAGGCACTTTTCGGCAAGTGTCTCTCCCCCATGACTAAATTGAATACTCTAGGTTCAAGCAGGTTCAAACGGAATTAAAATTAGAGCACCAGTGCACGAGATATGAGTGAAAAAGAAAGGGTTAAACAATCGCAAGTTGTAGAGAAAAATTTCAACAACTCCCTCTGCGTGAATGGAAAAATGATGCTAAGTATTGCTGCGGGGGTACCTATTTATAGATAAATAGGACGCGATATCGTGTACGATACATCACGTACGCGATATCATGTGGGACACGATATCGCGTACACGATATCTCATCCCTAATGATGTGAGACACCAAGGAAATACCGAATTTTTAATGATTTTTCTTGAAATTAATGTTGGAAATTGAGGACATTGGCAAGTATTAAGATTTCCTAGGATAATTTCATTGATTCAAGAGGCATTCTTAATGATAATGATGTGAACTTTAGCAATAAAAATTTGGCAGTTAAGAAAAAAGGGAATGTAATGATACATTGGAATGTTAAAATTTAGAGGGATAATAATAGGAAAAGAAAATTATGAAAAATTAAGCTGAGGGTAAGAAATGGTGTGTGTATGCTAGAGAATCAGTGAAGATTACAAAAAAAATTACACAAGTGGGTCCTCCCCAAAGCAAGTTTCAACCTATTATGTCCTTCTGTAACCACACTTAAAGTGTCCGTGGGCACTAGAAGGGTTCGATGTAATCCGCACTAGCTCCACAAAACACACACATGTAAATATCACTGGAATGAGATGAAAACTCTATGCTACATGGGATATGAGCTATAATTACACGAACAGTGAGATGAGATGAACTATAGAAAGGGATCGTAGAGATTGGGACATGAGGTAACTGAACCAGGGCACAACGAATCCTGCATGTAAAGCATGATTAACGTGTCATTAACCCATCATTCCAAGATCAAGACCAAGCCCATTCCTCTAAACAGTGACATCACATTGTTTCATCCCATGATGAACAACTATGAGAGTACCATAACAACAAGGCATACAATCACTTGGTGTTTAGTTCAAGGGAGGAGTGATTTTTGTTTTGAGGCACTTTGTTTTTCTCTTTTTTTTTCTTTTTTTTTTCTTTTTCACTTTACTAAATCCAGAGAAGCCGCCAACCTTTAGGCATGGGTGCATGTCTTTCCAATGGGACCCCCTAGAACAGCATTTGATTTTTGAGTACCCTTTTAATTACTCTTACTTCCATTTTTCATTAGATCTACAAGGATCTTAGTACAACCACGTTGCATGACAACTCCCACAGCTGGCACCAAAGAGAATCTGCAAATCCCCTTGATGTCACACCCTAATCATTCCCTCTTGGTCCATCCTTCTTCATTCTGGGTACAATGAACACAAAATTAATTTTAAGTTTTAAAAATGTCAAGAACATCATTGTACCCTTGAACAAACCCTCTTTATTTGTAGAGTGGATAAGTGGATGTAATGGGCTCACTGTTCCAAATAATTGATCACTCATGACTTAATAACATAAAACACACCTCAACCAATGATCCACATGTGTTTTATTCGTAGACGAGATTACTTTACAAAAACGTAAAAAGACAAAAACACAAAAAGATAAAAAGATAAAATAAAAAGTTGAAAAATGAAAAACTGGAAAACAAAAAGTTGAAAAAATTAAAGAAAATGAAAAATATTTATTAATCTTGCTTGTTATTGAAATGGGGGGTATCCCCCATAACTAAACGGTTGAGAATGGCAAGGATTAATAAATGAAAGATGGGGATCCTTGCATGTTGAAAGTATTCGAATCGGTCTATACTTATCCCCTCGGGGTTCACACACTTGATTATAGTAAGCATAGTGGGGCACTATGATGTAGTTCTCGGATAACGAGTTGACCCACTATGATGTTTTTGACCGTTAGATGGTATGTAAGGATTAGGATGATGCCTCCCATGGTTATGTTCATTGGGTCGTATGGTCGTTGGAGTGTTTGATGGTGGCCTTGATAAAGTTACATGAGGCATCGGGTTCGAAGGTAAGGGTGCACCACAGTGTAGGACTTGTGCTGAGTTGGAAGATGCAGTGACCTTTGAATTATGTTGTCCCTTCTTATGGTCGTGTTTAAAGAAGGGGTGCTTTGGATGTTGAGGAGGTTTCTCACTAATGTTAGTAGTAATAGCACAAGTGTTATTCGTGGGTTGTTGCTATGGAGCAAGTACCTTAGGAATAGTTGGTGGTACCGTGGAAGGAGGGAAAGGATGAGAATGTTGAAAGTTAGGAGGAGTATAAGGTGCACAAGGTGGTGGTTGTGTTGGAGGTATGGGTTGATAGTATTGAGGAGAATGGTATTGTGGTGAGATAGAGTATGTTGGCCCGAATGGAGAAATAGGGTGTTGAATGTGATAAGCATTTGGATTTAGAAAGTATGAAGGGTGCCTCCAATCTAAGGGTGGTTTCCCCCACGATTGGGATTGTTGCCACTATGGTCTAACACAGTATCTCTGTACAAACTATGGATGTAACGTGTTTCCCCAATGCTCATGTAGATGTAACAATATTGGGCATTGGCCCTTGGGGTGATCGTATAGGCATATGTTGCATTCATATGTATGATTAGTAGTTGAGCGCTTATTCCCTTCATTCTTTTTTTCCGAATGTCTAATGTTTTGTCCTGCTTC
>MNCI01000667.1:277658-291127 GCA_015680685.1 Gnetum montanum | reverse complement strand
TCTCCTTTTTATTATCATGGACCTTTGTTGAGTTAATATTTGGTCCCATTGATGTTTTTCAACACTCTCCCATCGAGCTAATTCTCCTTCTTCTTTTGCTACCTGCTTAATAAGCTCTTGGACTTGATGGGTTCGTAGTTCATATAGTTGACCTTGGGCATAAACTCCTAAGGTCTCTCTTGTTTCATTACTTACCCCATCAATAATATGATACATTAGCCTTTCCTCAAAAAACCCATGGCCTGGACAGTTATTTTAATAGTGCATAATATCTTTCTAAGGCCATGTCCAATGGTTCATGTTGTGCTTGTTTCCATCCTTGGATTTGTTTCCTCAAGGCTGATACTCTTGCATAGGCTTGATATTTTTCGTTAAAGACTTCTACCATTGTTGTCTAGCATTGTATTGAGTTTGGTTTTAATGATCGATACCATACTTTTGCTTGGTCAACGAGTGTCATAGGAAAGAGCTTAATTTTTTTCCAGCCGTTATCAATGTTTTTCCATGTGCAGGCATCGTAGAAGGCTAGTAAATGTTAATGCAGATCTAAGTCATAGCCTCCTGAGAATTTGGGAAAGTTATTTAAATCGAGCCTAGGTAGTCGGCTCTTTTTACGATGCCTACATGAGATTCGAACAGCCTCTTGTATTTGCGTTAAGCTTGTAGTGGCCAGTGGGGGTTCATCGTCATCCTGTAAGTTATGCCTTCGTGCGTTGGGATGATGTTGTTTGTGTTCATTTTTATGTTTAGAAGAAACTCCCACTTTGGGTTGTATACTCCAATTTTCATCATCATATAGTTCGTTGGTTCTCCAATGAACTTCCTCACTAAGTATGGCGTTATTATTATCTTGTAGGAGAGAAATTGTTATGAAGTTTTGTGTGAATTTATGTGTGACTTTTTATAATTATTTCTCCTTTCTAAGAGATATATCGTTAAGTCCCTTATAGCAACCTTGTATGATATAACTAATCTAGATAACTAGCACCGTCCCTGGCAATGGTGCCAATGATGAGTGGTGAGAGGTACCCCTACACTCAACCATACGAATATGAGCGTTTTCACGTGTGATCTGGTCGAACTTCGCAGACGGACTAGTTGTGGCACCTAGATCGTTAACCTTAGATCGCAGTTCACTATCTTCCCGCCTAGACTAGTATTTATATTTGTCACGTATGGTTTAGTCTAGAGTGAGGTGTATGATGTGTTCCTAATTCTAACGCTACTCCTGAAGGCAGTGGAAAATAATATTAACTACGCTAAGCTAGGAGGAGAAGGGTAAGAAAATTTAATCTAGCCTAAGTGTGATGAGAAATTGATTCCTTGACTATCTGTACACATCTTGGACTTCGTGCACGACTACCACTAGGATTACCAAGCGTAGATCCTAGGTACGCCACTGGGATACCAAGTAGTCACACTTAAATGCTTGTAATCAAGTTGTACTCATTCCGCGTTACTAGGAGTTAAGGATAAGAGAGAAAGCAGTAAATAACAATTAAATAAATAAACAAATAACAAAGTGAATGCTGCAATGATGAAGTAATCTCGATCTTTATTGCCAGTCATGTGCGTGTCCAAGTACGTCACACTCGAATAAAGAATGCTATACAATTACATTCACCACACTGCGGGCAGACACTGGAAAAATAATCTAACTCTGGAGGGATCAAACTGCCACAGTTTTACTACAATCTAAATCCTAATGCCTAACAAGGGAGAGCCGCTTCTTATTTATAGACATTGCAAGGGGCTACGATATCGCGTACACGATATTGTAGGAAAGACGTAATATCGCGGGGGATGCGATATCACGATGAACGCGATATCATGGTCCATGCAATATTGCGTCCCATCAGGCAATAAAGATGAACTTCTTGGATAAACCTTGTAGTGCATGGAATAGGCTAATTAGGACTTTATTTCTTGTTATTTACTGTTTATCATTTAATTGCTTTATTAATTATTAAATCTCTCTCAACCCTTCTCTCCTAGTTAAGTGCCTCAGTACGACTACTTCAAGCATGTGCGTTACGCTTGGTGATCCCAGCAACGATTAGCATTTGGTAACCAAGGTTGCATCGATTCAGGGTGTGAACGGTAAGTGGGAATGGATCCTGACGCTAGGTTAATTAAGACTTAGTTAGTTAGTTAGAGTTAGTTAATTAGTCTTCTCAACCCTTCACCTCAATAGCATAGGATATAAAACATAAAAATTATAAAAATCATATACCTCAAACTTGCTTAACCATACACCGTGACAACTACAAGTAAGTCTAGGAAGACAACAAATAATTAACCCTAAGTGTTCCATGAGGCGTGTAGGCACTTAGTCTATGAAGTTCGACCGGATCGCTCGTGCTACGCTAGTATTCGTATGGTTGAGTGTAGGGGTATCTCGCCACTCATCATAGGTGTCATTGCCAAGGACTAAGTGTTTGTGTGCTAAGTAGAACATAGGAAATTACTCACATCATTGGGAGCTTAAATGAACCCTTAAGATTGACTAAAATAAAAATTTATATAACAGTGAATTAGGACACCAATAAATAACAATGTCTTCTTCTAACAAGAGCAATTCACCACCTAGAGATATTACAAGAAACAGTCGGCAGTCAAAAATACATAACTGAAATCCACCAATTCCTCAACAATACCGAGTGGTATATACTCATCCCGATGAGTATATTCCAGACTTTACTTTTATTCTCCATCAAGACGAATAGCTACGATGGAGAGACTTGCAAGATAACATAGTGTTACCCCCAGATCGGGCAGTCCCTAACATGCCTCTTCGTGCTCTTGCATAAATAGGCATGACAGAATTATATGTTGAATACGTTGCAGAAAATTATGACATAAGGGATTACCATCCCACAGCAGTGCAACGTCTAAGGGACTCAAGGTAGGAGAGCCATCACACATTGTTGAAGGGCAAAGGGGTCCCACATGTCCTAAGTGAAATCAGAGATGATGAACCCATTATAACAGGTTCTCTATCAAATGATGTTCCCCCTCCTAACGATTTCACTATCGTTAGGAGGAGGTGGGGTATCATCACATCACTCACCCTCTCCTTCCACATCTAGGCACAACCATCAAGAGCATAACAATGAGGATAGAGGTAGACAAAATGAGAGACCTCGACGAGAAATTCGAGAGAGAGGACAAGGGCATGAACGAAGGGAAAGTAGGGAACAACATAAACATCACAGACGTCATGAAAGAGACAATCATGATGAGCCCCTACTTGCAACTTGAAGTATGCTGGATATAACGGAGGCAATAAGAATACCAACAAGGCATCAAAGAGATAGCTGGATCAAACAATTAGACATGAATAATATCCCACGCTTTGAGGGGGGATACAACACTGATCCACAACATCATTTATAGGCATTCCACAATGCCTGTGCCTTGCAAAACATAGAGAACGAGTGGCAGAAACTAAAGTTGTTTCCCAGGACACACTCATTAAGGAAGCAAAGAGTTGGTACCGGTCCTTAGAACTGGAGACCATTAGGAGATGGAGTACGATGTTAGAATTATTTAATGATAAATATCAAACGTACTCCAGAGTGTCTAATTTGCGTAAACAGATCCAAGGATGGAAACAAGGTACTCATAAATCCTTGGATGCTGCCATGGGCCGATACTATGCATTGTTACATCATTTCCCAGGCCATGGTTATGCACAATGGGACCAACTTCGCCACATAGTAGATGGGCTAAGACATGAAACTAGGAGAACCCTTGGGACTTATGCCTAAGGGAGACTATTAGAACTTAGAGCCCATGAAATTCATTGCTTGTTGGAGCAAGTAGCCAAATAAGAAGGTGAACTACAAAAAATAGAGAGTGCAGAAGAATATAACCGCGATCCCTCCCTTCAAAAGAAGGGAGTGAGATTTTGTGATGAGAAGGATGAGCCACCACTCGAATAGTTGGTGAACAGGAAAACCTTGCCGATTCAAAAGCTAACAATAAAAATATCAGCTAAGGTGTATCAATTGTGGGATTCCTTAGACTCTAGACTTGAAACTATCTTGAAAATTGTAGAGGAGTCTAAGGAGGAATGAAGTAGTGACAAAGATAAGAAAAAGTGGAGAGATTCAGGCCTTGCACATAACAAGAGTAAGGAAAAAATTATTATCTTCAATGAGGTTGTGGATTCTAACACAAAAAATGACGGTGGATGTGAGATCTGCCAATATGACCATCTTAAGGGATGTTGTCCAATCATCTCACATCTACAAGAGTCTGGGGTGTATGCACTCAACCTAAGACTTAACCAACGGTAGACACCCCGAAGGTTACCTTATCCCCAAGGTAACCCAAGACAATTCCACCAACCGTTAACGTACTATCCAAGTGGAACTCCACCACAACCCATCAGACAACACCATCAGTGGCAATACCCATAGTCATGGGGGATGCCACCACTGAGATAAAAATACCCTTATCGGCAACCTGATTCTTATGGCTATTATGTGCAGCAACCGGTTTCTCCAAGTGACTCTATGGGTCACACAACTCCCCAACGTCACTACCAACTTCATGAGTACTTTAGAAGGACTCCTTCTCCTCCAAGAGACACCCCACATACCTACCATCCTCCAACTCCATCTGCACCTCTTCCACCTGTAGTTCCCATACCACCTGCTCCAACAATGCAAGGGGAACTCCCCACTCAACCACAACAACGTAACGCTACAAGAGTTGTAAACATTCAACCTACTGCTGCTTCTGACAACCGCAAAAAGAGAAGACCTTTCTTTAGAACCAAAATCCTAGACAAGCTCTCACAACAATAGGCGGTTGAGTCTATGCACACTCCTCCAACATATAAAAATTTGGAGCCCCCTTCAGTCCAATAGCAGAGCTTCATGCATACGATTATGTTGACACATACTGTAACCGACTGAATTAAGGTAGGCCACCTTCTCAGGAAACTATCTGACCCTGGGATTCCCCTAATTTATCTACAAGTCGCTGGGAAAAAACCTCATAAGGCTCTTCTTGACTTAGATTCTGAAGTTAATTTAGTCTCATGAGAAATGTATCAAGCCTGAAACTTGCCCCAACTCAAGAAGAGCAACATTCAACTTGAGCTGGTTGACCAGTCCATCACCATTCCCTTGGGATTGGTGGAGGACATAGTTACCATTGTGTGTGGTTGGTCATACTCAACCGATTTCTTGATGATTGAAGTTAACAACAACAAATAGGGCTTCCCAATTATAATGGGAAGTCCATGGCTAAGTACGATAGATGCGTACCTAAGGATTCATGATCTTTCCTTGGAGATATTTAAGGCAAACATTTATGGAAAGATCAAGAAGAGGAGAGTTCTGTGCATCACATACAGTGACTCAGAGGGTGATGACATGGAAGAATGCTTAGCTTCTCTTCCATGTAATCGGTGTGCCCAAAAGACACAAATTCAAAGGTGCCTGTATGTAGCAACCACAGAAGTAGTAGACACCCTGTGGTTGATAGCTAGTCAAAAGAGCAACCCATCAACATGCATGGAATGAATTAAGGGAACGACTCGTGCTAATAACGAAGGCATAGACACATTGGAATATAAGCGTCGCCAACTTCCACCCCTTAATCTAAGAATATCAATGGGGAGAAGTCGAGCACTTTTATGAAATTCAAATAGACGTTCATTATTTCAAATCTCTCCCTTGCAATCTAGTCATGGGAGAGATGGCCACCTATGCTAATCATTGGAGGCTCTCAGTTCTTTTACATTTTTTTTACACATTTTTGTTTTACACATTTTTTTTATAGTTTTTTTAACACATTTTTGTTTTACATATTTTTGTCTTACACATTTTTGTCTTACACGTTTTTTTCTTACACATTTTTGTCTTACACGTTTTTGTCTTACACATTTTTGTTTTGCATGTTTTTTTTTTACAAATTTCTATAACTTTTCTTATTTTTTTTTTACAACATCGTTATACTTTTTCATTTTTTATGTGTGTTTGTATGTGTTTTATCCACCTTATAAGTTGTCACCCAATAAGTGTTCTTCACGATGGTATGAACTATTCTCCTATTTATTGCTAATGTTTGGTTTTTACCTTTAAGTTATGATGTTGACACTAAGGTATGTTCTTCTGATATGGCAGGAAATGAGTCCACTTCATCCATTCATCCACAACATTCTATGGTCTCTCTTGGCTTGGAAATGTACAGTCCCTTTTTAATAAGAACTCTAATGAATCAGTGACTGGGTATTTCTCAAACTAAGGAGTCAAGGATTGAAAAGGGTGTAACTTCAAGGGAACTTGATGTATTTGTATTGGCCATTCTCTTAGGTGCTTGGATGTTTTCTTCTAGAGTTTTCTTACCATTCTGACATTACCCATTTATCGGGAAGCTGAGTCAATAAAAATAACAAGTCTTTGCATGGTGTGGTTCTCACGCATAAAAACACAAAACACAAAAAAAAAACAAAAAAAAAGAAAAGAAAAGAAAAAGTGAGAATTCAAAGCACACCCCTTAGACAAAATAATCCCTTGGGCTACAAGCACTGATTATGGAACTAAAAATGTTTCCTCTAACTAAGGCCCTTCTTGCTTCCCATTCTCTCCTCATTTGTTTCGTCAAAATGGTGGTGGCTCTTTGGAGATGCATTCTCGTTACTCAAGTGGATGGTTTGGCCGAATGCATTGATGTGAAGTCACTAGATGTGGTTTGTTTGAGGCTAGAGTTGGAATGCAATTTACCAAGTCACAATAATCATGAAACATACAAGGTGTTGTACACCACCTTGTTCTTGGGATTCCATTCTATTCTCTCCTCTCCACCCTTCTCTCCATTGTTCACCTCATTGTCGGTTGTATCATTAGTGTATATTTTGGTTGACACATTGTTTTCTTTTAGGTAAATTCTTGTGGTTAAGACTTTAACTCTTGTTCTAAATGACATTCCTAGAGTCTACGGACTCTTTGAATGTGGGATTATCAGGGCATTAAGGGCATGAGCCTGCTTTGGGGAGGACCCGCTGACATTCCTATTTGGTACACTAGTTAATTTCTTTTCTCTAACATTTTTACAATCTATTTTATTTTGTTCATTTCCATCTTGACATCCATTTCATCGATGTCCTAGTTGTCTATTTTTCTTCATCTTTCTTATTCGTTTTCTTTTTTCATTCTCTCGCTACCGGAGGTTCACGATTAGTCATGGGGGTACAGGGCCCAATTTTTTCGATTTTCTCCTAACCCCTACACCTTCAGTAGTCATCATTATTATATCTCCAGACCCATATCAGCCATACCACAACTCAACCAATGAACTTACACCGAAGTAAGGTATCAATTACATGATGATTCATTTACCCTTGCTAATATATGACTATGTTGTGTGTGCAAATGGCAATCATACAACAATGGATTGGATCTGAAGGGAACACTTGGAATGGAGCAATGCTGAAGTAGCTATGCACGAAGCAAGATCAATGGCATTCTTACGGATGAACAACGAAAGGCGCAATCTTGGCGTTGGTAGTAGCAACACTTCTCTCTCTCTCTCTTTCTTTCTTTCTCAACTGCCAAATGAGGCCTGATGTCAATGTAATAAGGTGTTCACCCTTGTTGTCATAAACACTAGTTTTGTTGTGTCTTGTAATAATGATCCATTCACATGTCATCCCATTAGTTCCATTTAAGTCAATAATCTCATACCTTCCCGATATTATTGTAAGGAACTCAAGGATGAGTTTTCATTTAGTCATAAGGGTATGATGGGACGCGATATCGCATGGTGCGCCATCATATCTATAAATAAGAGGTGGCTCTCCCTTGTTTCTCATTCTAGGCCTAGACCGTAGTGAAACTCTAGCAGTTTTTTCCCTTCAGAGATAGATTAATTTCCATGTGCCCACAGTAGGAACTCCAAAGTGAACGGATCTTTATTCGAGCAGACATTGTACCTGAACACAAGTTTGTGTACGGCAATAAAGATGAACTTCTTGGATAAACCTTGCAGTGCATGGAATAGGCTAATTAGGACTTTATTTATTGTTATTCACTATTTATCATTTAATTGTTTTATTAGTTATTAAATCTCTCTCAACCCTTCTCTCCTAGTTAAGTGCCTCAATACGACCACTTTGAGCATGTGTGTTACGCTTGGTGATCCCAGCAACGATTAACGTTTGGTAACCAAGGTTGCATCAGTTCAGGGTGTGAACGGTAAGTGGGAACAGATGCTAACGCTAGGTTAATTAAGACTTAGTTAGTTAGTTAGAGTTAGTTAATTATTCTTCTCAACCCTTCACCTCAATAGCATAGAAGATAAAACATAAAAACTATAAAAATCATATACCTCAGAATTTCTCAACCATACACCGTGACAACTAAAAGTAAGTCTAGGAAGACAACGAATGATTAACCCTAAGTGTTCCATGAGGCGTGTAGGCACTAAGTCTGTAGAGTTCGACCGGATCACGTGTGCTACACTTGTATTCATATGGTTGAGTGTAGGGGTACCTCGCCACTCATCAATAACCAAATACAAATAGCCCCAGAAGACCAAGCCAAGACTATGTTCACCAATCCTTTAGGAATGTTCACATACAAACAAATGTTGTTTGGCTTGTGCAATGCCCCTACAACATTTCAACGACTAGTTCTAAGCATATTCCAACAATAGATAGAGAATGGTGTGGAGGTCTTTATGGACGAATTCTTCACTTATGGAGCAAACTTTGATCAAGCCTTGGACTAGTTGGAGCAATTGTTAAAAAGATGTGTATAAACCAATTTGAGGCTCAACTGGCAGAAAAGCCATTTGATGGTCCAAGAAGGCATAGTACTAGGGCACAAAATCTCACACATAGGGATAGAGGCAGACCTCGAGAAAATCAAAATTATCGAATGAATTACCTGTCAATCGAAAACTATCAAAGATATTCAGTCATTCCTTTGACATACTGGCTACTATAGGAGATTTATTAAGAACTTTTCAAAGGTTTCCAAACCATTGGTGGAATTAACGAAAAAGGACGTACCTTTTAAGTGGACAAGAGAATGTAAATTAGCTTTCCAAACTCTGAAATAGAAGCTAGTAAAAACACCCCCATTCTACAAGCTCCTGACTAGTCCAAACCATTCCATACCATGACTAGCGCATCCAACTATGCTTTAGGAGCCATACTTACATAGTTAGATGACCAGAAGCGTCCTTATTACATCCACTGTGCAAGTAGAAGTATCACTGGTGCACAACTTAACTACACTACCACAGAGAAAGAATTAATGGTTGTAGTGTTTGCACTAGAAAAGTTTAGACACTATGTATTGGGATATAAAGTATATATTCATAAAAGTCATAATGTAATTCGGTTCCTCATGAATAAGCCAATGGTAAGCTCTCGTATCATACGATGGCTTGTAATCTTACAAGAGTTCGATTTAACGATGATCGATCGCAAGGGCAACAAGAATGTAGTTGTTGATCATTTATCTTGGTTACGATGGAATAACAAAGAGAATGAGTATCCAATTTCTGATCATTTCCCTAATGAATTCCTCTTTGCTAGTGTAGTGAATAATCAATCACCCATAGAGACAAACTGGTACAGTAGCATTCTTACCTATCTCCTCACCCAGCAAACACCACAAGAGTGAAACCTTAAGAAGAAAGAATAGTTTCTTCAACAAGCCAAGTACTTTATGGAGATCAATGGGCAACTTTACAAAGTTTGTCTCAATGGCTTGGTTCGATGGTGTGTTCTCGATATAGATCAACTGTGAGTTCTCCAACATGCTCATGAGGGTCCTTGTGGGGGTCATTACACTAGGAGACAAACGGCCATCAAGATCCTACTTGTAGGATATTATTGGCCTACATTATTTCAAGACACCCATCATTTCATCCAATCTTGTGAGGGCTGTTAACGTGATGGGGGAATGACTACTACAATGGAGGATCCACAACAATGGATTCAACCGTTAGAACCCTTCGACATTTAGGGAATTCATTTTATGGGGCCGATTACACCAATGTCCAATGGAAAAGCTTATATTATTATTGTCGTTGATTACCTAACAAAATGGGCCAAAGTAGCTATTGTCAAAGATTGTACATCATCTACAGCTGCATGATTTATTTAACAATAAATCATAAATAGGTTTGGTGTGCCACGTGCACTTATTTTAGACAATGGTACATACTCCACAGGTGCAAATTTTCAGAAATTAATGCAATGCTTAGGGGTTGAGCATAAATTGACTACACCATACCACCTCCAAGCGAATGGTCAAGCAGAAGTCACCAATAGGGAGATTACAAAGATATTGACAAGAACCATTAGCAAGTTTAGGCAAGACTGGAGCACTAAATTGAACGATGCTCTTTGGGCATACCGCTCCACATGGAAACTCCCTACAGGCTACTCTCCCTATGAGTTAGTGTATGGTAAATTACCAACGCTTCCCATTCAAATTGAGCTTCGTACACGATCCATGGCATATGACCTCAACCTTGACCTTGATCTAACACAAAAACAACAATTAGTAACCCTTAACTTGCTAGATGAAAATTGATTAGCTACCCTGTCATCTAATGAATTGCAAAAGACCTTTAATAAATAATGCCATGAGTTAAGAATTAGGAAAGTTAAATGTTAGCTAGGAGATAAGGTTCTCTACTGGATTCCCACACATGTGCCACAACGTACTAAATTTCAAACATTGTGAGAAGGACCTTATATTATTTATGCAACTTTTCCTTTAGGGGCCATGAAAATATACAAACCTGAGAGCTTAGATAAGAAACTTTTGGTTAATGTGCAACAAACCAAACCTTTCTAGGAGCTTAGGATAGCGAGTGTACATGCTAACTCTCTTGATGGACAACCTTGCTCACTATTTCAAATCTCCTCCTTTCAACTTAGTCATGGGGGAGATGGCCACATATTTTTTTTGAATTTTGTTTTACAAATTTTTTGTTTTACACATTCTTTCAACTTTTCTTATTTTTTTTTACACCATCATTCATGTTTTTATTGTTTCTTTGTTTGCTCGATTTACTTTTATTTGTCATCTAATAAGTGCTCATGATGGTGGGTTGAATTATATCATATTGATTGCTAATTTTGGTTTTTACCTTTGAATTATGATGCTTGATGAGTGGCAAGGTACCCCTACACTCAACCATACAAAACGAGTGTAGCATGTGTGATCCGGTCGAACTCCACAGACTAAGTGCCTACATGCCCCATGGAACACTTGGGGTTAATCATTCGTTGTCTTCCCAGACTTACTTGTGGTTGTCACGGTGTATGGTTAAGTAAGTCCGAGGTATATGATTTTTATGGTCTTTTATGTTTTTCTCCTATGCTATCAAGGTGAAGGGTTGAGAAACTAACTAACTCTAACTAATGGACTAAGTCTAAATTACCTAGCGTCAGCATCCATTCCCACTTACCATACACACCCTGAACCGATGCAACTGTGGCTAACAAACGCTAATCGTTGTTGGGATCATCGTGCATAACGCACGTGCTCGAAGTGGTCATACTGAGGCACTTAACTAGGAGGAAAGGGTTGAGAGAATCTATCTAGCCTAAGTGTGATGAGCAGCCGATTCCTTGACTAACTGTACACATCTGGGACTACCACTGGGATTACCAAGCGTAGATCCTGGATACGCCACTGGGTTACCAAGCAGTCACACTAGATGCTCGTAATCAATTCGTACGCATACTGCATGCGATGAGCAGTCGATTCCTTGACTATCTGTACACATCCTTAGATGCTCGTAATCAAGTCATACTCATTCCGCATTCTAGGAGTTTAAGGGTGAGAGAGAAAACAATAAATAAAATCCTATTCCATGCACTGCAAGGTTTATCTGGAAAGCTCATCTTTATTGCTGTACACAACTTGTGTTCAGGTACAATGTTGCTCGAATAAAGATCCGTTCACTTTAGGACTCCTACTGCAGGCACATGGAAAATATTCTATCTCTGGAGTGATCAAACTACCAGAGTTTCCCTACTTCTAACTTTGGATGGAGAAACAAGGGAGAGTTGCCTCTTATTTATAGATATGGAGGCGAACCATGAGATCGCATACACAACATCGCAGGGGATGACGTGATATCACAGCTCATGCGAATTGCGTCTCATCATACCCCCATTACTGAATGAAAACTCATCCTCGAGTTCCTTACAATAATATCGGGAAGGTATGGAATTATTGAGGGGAATGGAACTAATTGGATGACATGTGAACAGATCATCATTACAAGACTTGACAAACCTGGTGTTCATAACAACAAGGGTGAACACCTTATTACAATGACATTAGGCCTTAGTTGGCAGCTGAGAAAGAAAGAGAAAGAGAGAAAGAAGTTTTGTTGCTACCAATGCCATGATTGCACCTTTCGTTGTCCATCGGTAAGCGTGTCATCGATCTTGCTCCTTGCATAGCCGCTTCCAGCGCCACTCCATTCCAAGTGTTCCCTCTAGATCTGGTCCGTTATTACATTATCGCCATCTGCACACACAACATAATCTTATATTAGCAAGGGTAAATGAATCATTATGTAATTGATACCTTGCTTTGGTGTAAGTTCATTGGCTAAGTTGTGGTATGGCTGATATGGATCGGGAGATATAGTAATGATGACTACCAAAGGTGTAGGCGTTAGGAAGAAAATCAAAAAATTTTGGGGCTAGGAGAAAATCGAAAAAATCGGGTCTCATACCCCCATGACTAATCGCGAACCTCCGGTAGCGTTAGAATGGAGAAAGGAGAGGAGTAAGAAAGATAGATAAAAAGGGACAACTATGGAATCGATGAAATATATGTCAAGATGGAAATGAACAAAATAAAATTAATTGCAAAATGTTAAGGGAAAGAAGTTAACTAATGCTCCAAATAGGAATGTCAGTGGGTCCTCCCCAAAGCAGGCTCATGTCCTTAATGCCCTGACAAACCCACATTCAAAGAGTCCGTAGGTTCCAGGAATGTCATTTGGAACAAGAGTTAAAGTGTTAACCACAAGAATTTACCAAAAAGAAAACAATGCATTTACCAAAATATACACTAATGATACAACCGGCAATGAGGTGAACAATTGAGAGAAGGGTGCAGAGAAGAAGATAGAATGGAATCTCAAGAACAAGGTGGTGTACAGCCCCTTGTGTGTTTCATGATTAATGTGACTTAGCAAATCCCATTCCAAGTCCAGCCTCAAACCATCCACATCTAGTGACTTCGCATCAATGCATGCAACTAAACCATCCACTTGGATAACAAGGATGCATCTCCAAAGAGCCACCACCATTCCGACGAAACAAAGGAGAGAATGGAAAGTGAGAAGGGCCTTAGTTAGAGGAAACACTTTTGCTTCCATAACCAATGCTTGTAGCCAAAGTTTATTTTGTCTAAGGGGTGTGCTTTGAATTCTCACTTAGTTTTTTTTTTTTTTTTTTTTTTTTT
>MNCI01000667.1:176106-277607 GCA_015680685.1 Gnetum montanum | reverse complement strand
TTATTTTTATTGACTCAACTTCCGATAATTGGGTAACATCGGAATGGTAAGAAAAACTCAAAAAGAAAACATCCAAACACCCAAGAGAACAACCAACACAAAAGCATCAAGTTCCCTTGAAGTCATGCCCTTTTCAATCCTTGAGTCCTTCCTTAGTTTGGAACATACCCAATCACTGATTCGTTTAAGTTCTTATTAAGAAAGGGACTATACATTTCCAAGCCAAGAGAGACCATAGAGTGTTGTGGAAAGATGGATGAAGTGATCTCATTATCTGCCATATCAAAAGAAACATACCTTAGTATCAACATTTTGACTTAAAGGTAAAAACCAAACATTAGCAATCAATATGAAAATAGTTCATACCATCATTCAGAACACTTATTCGGTGACAAATTTACAAGGTGGATTACACACACACACACACACACACAATGGAAAAATATAACGATGTTGTGAAACAAAAACGTGTAAAACAAAAATGTGTAAAAAAACGAACTGAGGGCCCCATATGATTAGCATAGGTGGCTATCTCCGCCATGACTGAATTGCAAGGAAGAGATCCAAAATAGAAAGCGAGGTTTCCCGATAGTGGAGGTGAAACTTGTACTAGCTATTGCGGGTTCACGAAAAAAAAAATTTTGTTGTACATTAACCAATAATCTTTTATCTGGGCTGTTAGGCTTGTATATCATCATGACTCCAGAGGGGAAGGTTATATGAATAATATAGGATCCTTCCCACAATGTTTGGAATTTCGTACGTTGAGGTACGTGCATGGGATTCCAGTAAAGGACCTTGTCTCCTAGTTGGTACCTAAACCTTCAGATCCTTAAGTCATGATGTTGTTTACTGTGTGCCTTGTGTAACTCATTTAACGATAGTGCAACCAATCTATTCTCTTCTAGCACATTCAGAGTTTCCAACCATTGTTTGTGTACTAGGTCGAGGTCCAAGTGAAGGTCGCAAGCCATGGATAGTGTATAGAGCTCATTCTATATGGGAAGATTGGGTAGTTTCCCGTACACTAACTCATAGGGAGAATAGCTTGTGGGAAGCTTCCAAGCGGAGCGGTATGCCCAGAGAGCGTCATTCAATTTTGTGCTCCAGTCTCGCCTAAATTTTCTAACCGTTCTCGTTAATATTCTGGTAATCTCTCGATTAGTAACCTTGGCTTGGCCATTAGCTTCGGGATGATATGATGTGGTCAGTTTATGCTCAACCCCTAACCATTGCATCAATTTACGAAAGGTTGCACCTGTAAAATGTGTTTCATTATCAAAGATGAGTGCACACGGCACACCAAACCTGTTTACGATTTGTTGTTGTACAAATTGTGCAGCCGTAAAGGATGTGCAGTCTATTACTGTAGCTGCTTCAGTCCATTTGGTTAAGTAATCAACAGCGACTATGATGTATACTTTTCCATTGGACATTGGTGTGATAGGTCCCATAAAACCTATTCCCCAGATATCGAAGGGTTCCAAAGGTTGGATCTATTGTTGCGGACCCTCCATTCTAGCAGTCATTCCACCATCATGTTGGCAACGTTCACAGGATTGGGTGAAATGATGGACGTCCTGAAATAGTGTTGGCCAATAATATCCTGCAAGCAAGACCTTGGTAGCCATTCGTCTTCCAGCATAGTGACCCCCCACAGGGGCCCTCATGAGCATCCTGGAGAACCTTTAATTAATCCTTATCGGGCACACACCATCGAACCAAGCCATTAGGACAAACTTTATAGAGTTGTCCCTGTATTTCCATGAAGTACTTGGTTTTGTGAAGAAACTATTGTTTCTTCCTAAAGTCCAACTCCTGTGGTATTTTTTGGGAAATGAGATAAGTAAGAATGCTAATATACCAACTTATTTCCGTGGGTTGATCATTCACTACACCAACAAAGAGGGTTTCATCAGGAAAATGGTCAGATACAGCATATTCATCCTCTTTGTTGTCCCAACACAACCGAGATAGGTGATCAACGACTACATTCTCGATGCCTTTGCAGTCTACTATTGTTAAATCGAACTCCTGAAGAATTACCAACCAACGTATGATACGTGGGCTAACCGTTGGCTTGTTCATAAGGAACCTAATTGCACTGTGATCTGTATGGATGTATACTTTGTAGCCCAATACATAGTGCCTAAATTTGTCCAGTGCAAACACTATAACCATTAATTCCTTTTCTGTAGTCGTGTAGTTGAGTTGTGCACCGGTGATACTCTTACTGGCACAGTGGATGTAATAAGGTCGTTTTTGTTCATCTAATTGTGTCAATACGGCTCCTAAGGCATAATTAGATGCATCGATCATGATATGGAACGGCTTGTACCAGTCAGGGGCTTGTAGAATGGGAGTTTTCACAAGCCTCTGTTTGAGAGTTTGGAATGCTCATTCACATTCCCTGGTCCATTCGAATGGTGCATATTTTTTCGTTAATTTCACCAATGGCTTAGTGACTTTGGAGAAGTTCTCAATAAATCTCTTGTAGTAGCTAGTGTGTCCAAGGAATGACCTAATGTCCTTGACAGTTTCTAGTTGTCGGGTAATTCCTTGGATGACTTTAATTTTTTTCGGATCCACCTCAATTCTTGATTATGAAATTTTATGCCCCAGTACGATGCCCTCTTGAACCATCAAATGGCTCTTCTGCCATTTTATTTTTAGGTTGGTTTCAACACATCGTTTCAATACTTGCTCTAACCGGTCGAGGGCTTGATCAAAGCCCGTCCCATAAGTGGAGAAGTCGTCCATGAAGACTTCTACTCCATTACCTATTTGTTGTTGAAATATTCTTAGAACTAATTGTTGGAATGTGGCAAGTGCATTGCATAAGCCAAAAGGCATTTTTTTGTATACAAACATTCCCCAAGGACTAGTGAACATTGTTTTGGCTTGGTCTTCTGGAGCGATTCGTATTTGGTTGTACCCACTATACCCATCCAGAAAACTGTAATAGCGATGGCCTGCTATAGTGTCCAAGACTTGGTCAACAAATGGCAATGGGAAGTGATCTTTGAATGTTGTCATATTTAATAGCCTAAAGTCTATACATACCCTCCATTTACCTCCTTTTTTCAGTATGATTACAAGAGGACTAACCCACTCGCTATCAGCAATAGGGTAAATGAACCCAGCCTTGAGAAGCTACTTTATCTCCTCTTTCACTATTTGTTTTAACTTCAGGTTCAATCACCTCTAGGGTTGTTTGCAAGGTTTCATGGAGGAGTCTGTGTAAATCATATGCTAACATATCCTAGGATCTATTCCGGTTAGTTTAGGGTATGACCAGGAAAAGGCTGTTGACCACTTGTTTATCACCTTTAGCAAACTTTATTTTTGCTTACGTGCGAGCTTTGCATTAATGATTACCAATTTTCCGTGTTTAAGGGTCATGTATTCCAAACCGGTGGGCAATGGTTTTAAATCTAGGGGCTCTTGTTTAAACTCCTCGGGAATCTCCAACTTTCCCCAATTAATGTTTTCGAAGCTAAGGGCTGGAAGTTGGCAATGGCCTTGCTCTAATATGATTGTGCTTTCAATGTAAGCACTAGTTATTCCCTCAGCTAGTTCCATGCAGGTTTTCGAGTTGTCCTCTTTATCAGCCATCAACCACTGGGTGTTTTCTTGTCGTGTGGTTGCTGCATATAGGCAATTTTGTATGTCAATATCCTGTGTACACCGATTGCATGTAGACAATGTTAAACTTTGCATCACCCATGATTTCTGCACGCAATGACACCCTGTGTCACTATATGCTATGTATGGAACTCTCTTCTTCTCAATTTTCCCAAAAGTATTTGTCTTGGATATTTCTAGAGAAAGATTGCAGATTCTTAGGTGTGCATTGATTGTATTCAGCCATGCCCTTCCCATTATAATTGAGAAATCCCCTTTGTCATTATTTATTTGGATCACTAGGAAATCGACTAGATATGACCAACCACCCACAGTGGTAACAATGTCCTCTAACTATCTCAAAGGAACAATGATTGACTGGTCAGCTAGCTCTAAGCGAATATTGCTCTTCTTGAGTGGAGGCAGGTTCCAGGTTTTATACAGTTCTTGTGAGATTAAGTTGACTCCAAAACCTGAGTCGAGGAGAGCCTTATGGGGTTCATTCCTAGTGACTTGGAGGTAAACTAGGGGAACTTCAGGATCAGATAATTTCTTGGGAAGATGGTCGACCTTGATCCAATCGGTTACTATATGCGTTAACATAACTGTATGCATTGGGTGTGATTTATTGTTTGAAGGGGATCCCGAAGCCTTATTTGGTACGACAGTGTTTAAGTGTTCAACCGTGTGTGGGGGTGAGGGTTTGGTTGGATTGTTGGCCCTGAAGAAAGGTCATTTCAACATAAAACTGTTAGGGCCAACTAAGAATTGGGGATTGGAAGCCCTCATGGTATTAGGTGGTTGCGGTTGTGTGGGAAATACCCTTGCCATTGTTGGAGCGGTTGGTCGAGGAGCTACTGGCGTGAGAGGTGCGGATGGATTTGGAGGATGGTATTTATGTGGGGTGTTCCTTCCTGGAGGGGAACTTTGGAGATATTCCTGAACTGGGTAGTGGCATTGTGGGATTGCGTAACCCATAGGGTCACTTGGAGGAATTGGCTGCCGGCAAGGGTACTGTTGTTTCGGTAGTGGCATCCCCCATGACTGTGGGTATTTCCATTGCTAATATTTCCCGATGGGTTGTGGTGGAGTTCTACTGGGTTACATTGGGAATAAGGTAACCTACAGGGTGTCTGTCGTTTGTTGAGTCTCGGGTTAAGTGCATACACCCAGACTCTTGTAGATGTGAGATAATTGAACAACATCCCTTAGGATGGTCATAGTAGCAAATCTCACATCCACCATCATCATCTGTGTCTGACTCCACAACCACATCAGAGTTAGTGATTTTCCCCTTACCCTTGTTAGGTGCAAGGCCTAAATCTCTCCACTTTTTCTTACCTTTGTCACTACTTTGTTCTACCTTAGACTCTTCTACTATTTCTAATACGGTTTCAATTTTAGAGTCTAAGGAACTCCATACATCATCTACCTTAGCCGCTATTTCTGTTGTGAGCTTTTGAAGCGGCAAGGTCTTCCTGTTCACCAACTCTTCGATTGGTGACTCATCCTCTTCATCGCAAAATTTTACTCCCTTCTTTCTAAGAGAGGGATCACGGTTGTATTCTTCTGCACTTTCCCTTTTTCGTAGCTCACCTTCTTCTTTTGCTACTTGCTCCAACAAGTTATGTACTTCATGGGCTCTAAGTTGTGAGAGTCTCCCTTGGGCATAAGTCCCAAGGGTTCTTCTAGTTTCATGCCTTAGCCCATCCACGATGTGGCGAAGTTGAACCCGTTGAGCGTAACCATGGCCTGGGCAACGATGTAACAATGTGTAGTAGCGGGCCATGGCAACATCCAAGGGTTCATGAGTACCTTGCTTCTAGCCTTGGATCTGCTTACACAAATTGGACACTCTGGAGTACATCTAATACTTATCGTTGAATAGTTCTAACATCGTACTCCACCTCCTGATGGTTTTTGGTTCTAAGAACCGGTACCAGCTCTGTGCTTCCTTAGTGAGTGTCCTTGGGAACAACTTAAGTTTTTGCCACTCATTTTCTATATTTTTCAAGGCACAAGCATCATGGAATGCCTGTAAATGATTTTTCAGATCAGCATTGTATCCCCCTTCAAATCGTGGGATATTGTTCATGTCTAAACATTTGATCCGACTATCTTTTAAATGCCTTGTGGGAATCCTAACTGCGTCCATTATGTCAAGCATACTTTAGGTTACGAGTAGGGGCTTGTCATGATCATCTCTTTCATGACACCTGTGATGTCTATGTTGTTCCCTACTCTCCCTACGTCCTTGCCCTTGTCCTCTCTCTCAACTTTCTCGTCAAGGTCTCTCATTTTGTCTACCTTTATCCTCTCCGTTGTGTTCATGATGGCTGCACCCAGATGTGGAAGGAGAGGGTGAGTGATGTGAAGAAGGGGAAGAAGAAGGGGAATCATCGACATGACAATTTTTCTTGCCTTCTCTTCAGCTGCTATGGCCCCAATCGTGGTGACGATCTAAGTGCCTGTCCTAAGCATGAGTGGTTGTTCCCCCTGTGAACAGTTGGTGTTCACGAGCATCAGAACCATGGTTATGTATCATTTATCATAGGTTCTGATACCCAACATCCTCATCATCATTAGGAGAGGAAACATCATTTGCTAAAGAACCCGTTATAAGGGGTTCCTCATCTCCTATTTCGCTAAGGATGTGCGAGCCTTTGCCCTTCAATAGTGTATGTTGACTCTCCTGCCTAGCGTCCCTCATACGTTGTGCTTCTGTGGGATGATAATCCCTCATATCAAAGTCTTCCACAATGTATTCAACATATAATTCAATCATGCCAATCTATGCCAAGGCACGGAAAAGCATGTGAGAGACTGATCGATCTAGGGGTATCATGGTGTGACCGTGCAAATCTCTCCATCGCAATTGTTCGTCTTGATGGAGGATAAAGGTAAAGTTTGGAATATACTCATCAGGATGAGTATAAACTATCTTGTATTGTTTAGGACTTGGCTGATTTCGGCTATATGTTTTATGTTACCGACTGTCTCGTGTATGGTCCTTAGGTGGTGAGCTGCTCTTATGAGAAGAATACATTGTTATCGGTGTGCTATTTCACCGTTATAAAAAATTTTATCTTGATTAACCCGAAAGTTCGTTTAGGCTCCCAATGATGTGAGTGATACCCTTTATGTTCTATTCGGCGCACAAACACTTAGTCCTCGGCAAAGGCGCCAATGATGAGTGGCGAGGTACCCCTACACTCAACCATACAAAACGAGCGTAGCATGCGTGATCTGGTCGAACTCCGTAGACTAAGTGCCTACACGCCCCATGGAACACTTTGGGTTAAGCATTCATTGTCTTCCCAGACTTACTTATGGTTGTCACGGTGTATGGTTAAGTCCAAGGTATATGATTTTTATGGTCTTTTATGTTTTTCTCCTATGCTATCAAGGTGAAGGATTGAGAAACTAACTAACTCTAACTAATGGACTAAGTCTAAATTACCTAGCATTAGCATCTGTTACCACTTACTGTACACACCCTGAACCGATGCAACCGCGGCTACCAAACGCTAATCGTTGCTGGGATCACTGCGCGTAACGCACGTGCTCGAAGTGGTCGTACTGAGGCACTTAACTAGGAAGAAAATGTTGAGAGAATATATCTAGCCTAAGTGCGATGAGCAGCCGATTTCTTGACTATCCGTACACATCCTTAGATGCTCGTAATCAATTCATACTCATTCCGCATTCTAGGAGTTTAAGGGTGAGAGAGGAAACAATAAATAAAATCCTATTCCATAAACTGCAAGGTTTATCCGGAAAGCTCATCTTTATTGCCGCACACAACTTATGTTCAGGTACAATGTTGCTCGAATAAAGATCGGTTCACTTTAGGACTCCTACTACGGGCACATGGAAAAAATTCTATCTCTAGAGTGATTAAACTGCCAGAGTTTCCCTACTTCTAACTCCGGATGGAGAAACAAGGGAGAGCCACCTCTTATTTATAGATATGGCGGCAGACTACGATATTGTGTACGCGACATCGCAGGGGACGACGCGATATCGTGTATGCAATATCGCGGCTCATGCAAATCACGTCTCATCAATGCTGATATTAAGGTATGGTTCTTTTGGTAAAACAAGCAATGAGTCCATGTCGTCCACTCATGCATACAACTCTATGATCTTCTTTGGCTTGGAACTGTATAATCCTCTTTTTCTAAGTAAACTTGTTAATAAATTGGTGGCTGGGTATTTTTCAAACCAAAGAAATACTCAAAGAATGAAAAGGGTGTGACTTCAAGGGGATTCAATGCATTGGTGCTTGCCTTTCTCTTGGGTGATTGGATGCTTTTTCTTGGATTTTCCGCCATTTTGACATTGTTCAAATATCAAGAAGCTGAGTGAATAAAAATAAGTCTTTGCATGGTGTGGTTCTCACACATAAACATCAAGAGAGAGAGAGAGAGAGAGAGAGAGAGAGAGAAAGGTGAGAATTCAAAGCATACCCCTTAGACATAATAAAGCAATATGGGCTACAAGCGCTGGTTATGGCACTGGAAAGACATATTACACATGCTTGAAGGTTCCATCTAACTAAGGCCCTTTCTCACTTCCTACTTCTCCATCTCACTCNCAAGTGTATTGATGTGAGGTCACTAAATGTGGTTAGTTTGAGTCTAGATTTGGAATGAGTTTTACTGAGTTATCTTAACCATGAAATACACAAGGGGCTTTACACAACCTTGTTCTTGGGATTCTATTCCATTCTCTCCTTTCCATCTTTCTTTCCATTTTCCACCTCATTGTCGATTTTATCATTAGTCTGTTATGGGTTGATGCATTATTTTTCTTTGGTAAATTCTTGTGGGTAAGTTTTTAACCCTTGCTTCCAAATGACATTCCTAGAGCCTACAAACTCATTGTTTTTTGGGTTTTTCAAGGCATAAAGGGCATGAGCCTGCTTTGGGGATGACCCACTTGCATGTCTTTTGGTTTGGTTAAGTTAAGTTTTTTACCCTTAAACATTGTTACAATCAAATTCTTTTTATTTACCCCATCCATGTCATCCAAATTGTATGCACCTTCACAATTGTTTGTAATGAATTCTTTTTTATTGTTGTGAATACCCTCTTTCGACTACTCCTTGTGTCAAGCTTTCTCTGAATTGTATGGATCGCTTCTATTATTTAACCCATTCATCAATCTTTCCACTAACAATATCAAGCAAGCAATCTATCACAATCACAACTTGGCTAGATAAAATCACCAACAAGACAAGGTATTTAGCCATTATTTATGTATTATATATACTAATCCTTGGTTTTGTTGTGATTGCAGTCGAAAGCATGGATTGGAAGCAAGACTGTCATCACCAAGGAGGATGCAACCATATCACTCACGGGAGATTTGTTCATGACCGCTGGATCTCTTTTACCTCTCCCTCATTCTTCTATTGCCAAGAGGGGTTGGATGTCCTTTGGATTCACTGGTGTTCTTTCCTAATTATCATGAACACCAATTTTGTACGTAATTGTAATATTGTATGCTCGGGCACTTTTGTATTTGTCTGTTTTCTTTGTATCACTCTGCATGTTAGTTAAATAAGACCACATCCCTCTAATATATTTTGTAAAGAAACTTGTTTCTCTTCATCTATACTTGAGGATGAGTTTTCATCCAGTCGTGGGGGTATGATAAGAGCGGTTACTCTAGTAGTTATTCTAATTATTAGAGCAGTTACTCTAGTGGTTACTATAGCAGTTACTCTAATTATTAGAGTGGTTACTCTAGCCATTACTTACTCTAATTATTAGAGTGGTTACTCTAGCGGTTACTTTAGCAGTTATTCTAATTATTAGAGTGGTTACTCTAGCGGTTACTTTAGCAGTTATTCTAATTATTAGAGCAGTTACTCTAATTATTATAGTAGTTGCTCCCAAGCCTATAAATACAGTGCCTAGGCGCATAATTGAGAGGGAAGTCTTTTAGCAATCAAGTAGCGAAACTCTTGTAGTCTTTTTGAAAGTTAGAGTATTTTCCAAGTGCCAGNTTGCACTAGTTCAAGATGTGTACAGCAAGTGAGAACGGATGCTGGTCTTAAAATTAGTTAGAACTTAATTAATGAGTAGTTAAGTTAAATTAGTCACTTAGTTACCTCTCTCCTTCCCTACTAGCGTAGGACATAAAAACATAAAATCTATAAAAATCATATGCCTCAAGCTTACTTAACCATACAATCGTGACATACAGGTAAGTTTGGGAAGACAATAATCAACCAACCCATCCTTGTTCCACAAGGGCGCATAAGCACTTAGTCCTTGGAATTCGACCGGATCGTGTGTGAAACGCTTGTATTCGTATGGTTGAGCATAGGGGTACCTCATCGTTCATCAGGTTGTACAATTAAAAAATTGTCACTGAAATGCTAGACTATTCTTAGATTTAAGTACAACTGATAAAATTTAAACTATTGTAATAAAGCCAACAGAATTAGAAAAAATCATAGACAAAATCTTTAAAAATATATTGATATCAATGGAAAAAATCAAAAAGCAATAAGATAAATTTTTAGGACAAATCAAAAGCGCAAGACCTGCAGATGTATACAAATGTTGTTTAAGTACTTGAAAATGATATCTGTAAAAGAGTATGGTGCTTTTTCTAAGAAATTGCAACAAGAAAAAAATTGAAACATAAAAGAAATTAGAAAAAACAACTTGAATGCTAGGGTGTGAATTCAAATTCAAATGTGAAAAATACCAATATCCATGCATAAATAAAAAATAAACATTAATTTTTTGAAGTATCTCACTGCACATATCTATATTCTAAATTCTCATAATTTGTTTTAAAATGTAAATTTTAAATAGTTCAAATCCCTAGCATATACTACAATTATGGAAATCTTAAAAACTCTTAGCATGTATTTTAAGTGGCCATTGAAATTTTGGAATTGTAAACCAAAATACATATCACCAACTCTAAGTACTGGTTTGACATAACTGATGTAACCAAATAGGACAAAAATACAAACGTAATTAAACTATATAAAGTAAATTAAGTTGTGGCAAGGAATTTGATGAATTAAAATTAAAAGAAATTTAACATCTTAGAGTAAAAAAGAATTATGCCAGTATTGTAAGTTTCATGAAATAGTTATAAAGTCAAGGAAAATGCACCAAACTTAAAAGACCATTTAAAATTGAAAATTTGAACTATACAAAGTACATAATTACACATTTGCAAGTTAAAAGAAAAATAGCATTGTGAAAGAAAATCTAGTCTCAATTTTTTGTTCAAAAATTTTAAGTTTCGCATTTTTGTAGGAGACATTCTATGTGCACCATGAACCTAAAGGCATATCATGAGAAATCAAATGAGTCTGACATGGACACTCATGTTAGAGATTTTCCTTGGATCAAGATTAGTAACTTTCCAGTATTGATTTCCAATAGTTGTAAAGGTAAAATGTAACATAACATATGATAGGAGCTGCACTCGATATTAGAATGTGGCAAGTTAAAATTCCTTATTTATACCCTTAGAACTATAAAATAGATAAAAAAGCTATCAGATGGTGACACAATGTTGCCCTCCATGTCCCTCCACCGTAACACAATGTTGCCCTCTATGTCTCTCAATTGTAGTTATTCATCTTGGTGTATGATAAAAGTAAAATCTGAAACATATTCATTTGGGTGAGTATAAATCACTTTGCATTTATTATACCAAAAGTTGTGAACTTTTGGCACTAGAGATCTGGAGCTCTATATTGAGCTAAGTCTTTGTTTGCAACCTTTTAATTTAGTATACCAAAAGTTGTGAGTTGTAGTCTTTGTTATGTGTTTAGTTATTTGCAGTTAAGAGAAACAATTTAATTAGAAAGCCATTGGTTTGTATTAAAAGTTCATGTTATTTTTTCTTTAAGTTATCCATTATTTTATATGCTCAGGGTTTTAGAACTTGTTTAATGAACCATTACTTTGTTTAATATTTTTTACCAAGTAATTAATTTATTTCATGAAGTTTACTTTGTGAAGGACCCTAGATTTGTTCTTAGAAGTTCCATACACAGCTTTGGCGATCTGTTATTGTTATCGTTGAGCCACTAAGTTTCATTTTAAAATTATGCTCTTTTAAAATTATGAGCATTATTAAATGTAATAGTTTTTATTTGTTAAAATACTAAGTTGTCTTTACCAACTTACATTATTGTTTCCAAGTTTCCATACCCATATGAGAAGCATCCTAGGCTCATTGAGTGACCCATATTTAAATAACAAGAAGAATGAGCAAGGATATTCTTAACAATAACAATGATACACATAGAGACATAGTTAGCAATAGCAATTCTTGGAAGCATCCTAGGACTGGAAACAGGGCCATTTCTAAACCTTTGGTTCATTGATGATGGATTCTGTGGCCAAAAGTTATCATTCTTATAGAGCTAAAATAGGGCGATTTCTAAACCTTTGATTCGATTGATCATGGATTCTGTGGCTGAATGTTATCATTCTTATAGAGCCAAAACAGGGCGATCTCTAAACCTTTGGTTCGATTGATCATGGATTCTGTGGCCGAATAAACCTTTGGTTCAATTGATCATGGATTCTGTGGCCGAAAGTTATGCCACAAGGTTATCATTCTTATAGAGCCAAAATATCTCTGTTGGATGAACTTTCCACTGCATTTCCACCTCTATGTCAGCCTTTGCCATAGATAACGTATGTGTTGGTTTGTATGAGCTTTAGGATTATATGAAAAGTTAAATTCACGTATTTACGCGTCTGCGGCGTCACTTTTTTCTGGGCAAATATAACCATACAGGGGCATACAAATGGAACAAGCGTGCGTTTGTTATGCATAAAAGGAAAAACTATAGCATTCTTGGTCAAGCAGACGCAATCATTTCAACTTAAAAACATGGAAATTTAGTCCAGCAGGAGCAGAAAAAGAAAGCCGTAGCATTCTTGATCAAGCAAACGCAATCATTTCAACTAAAAAGCATGGAAATTTAGTCGAGCAGAAGCAGAAAAAGAAAGACTGAGAATCAAGGTCATGCATAAAAGGAAAAACTATAGCATTCTTGGTCAAGCAGATGCCATCATTTCAACTTAAAAACATGGAAATTTAGTCCGGCAGTAGCAGAAAGACGAGAATCAAGGTCAATCCAAGAAAAATGATTTCAATCTAAAGCCACACGGAAATTTCATTTGCCCTGGTTTAAGCCTTTGGACATACTTTAGAAAAGGAAGGTTCAGCTTTCTTTCCTCCGCTGAAGGTGAGAGGCACGGTTTCACCGAGTGAAAAGATAAAAAATGCATGACAAGAAAAGTCATATATCTCTGTCAAGATGCAGTGAAGTCAAGGAAAAGGGGAAAAAACATTAAAAAACAAGAAGAGAATCCAAGTACGGTGAACTTTGTATTATATTTCCTTCCTTGAAGGAAGCTCATTTTCTGCATAATCACACGCAGTATTAGGTAAAAGACAAAGGTGTGTGGAAGTGATCCATGCATTTAAAAGTGGACACTTTATTGGATGAAGAAGACTATTATTTAGGATAAGGCGGAATTAAAGTCAATTCATGCCCGTAACACACGGCAAAACAGGGAGAATCAATATCTCATCGCCAATTAAGATTATTGAAGAGCTTATTATAAGTAAGCTTTTTAACTAGGTAGGTTTGTTAATAATTAACTTTAATTAATTTTATCTTGTGATTCATTTGTGAACATTATTGATTGTGAACTTCCTTTCCTTTCATTACATGCTAGTCCCAAAATATCTAAGCTTTTTTAAGAAAAGCAAAATTTTGCATATATCACCATAATTATAGTAACAAAGTCGAGCATTACATTAGATAAGTTTTAATAAATTAAAAAAAAATCATAACGAGATTTTGGAGGTTAATTTCAAAACTAAAACATCTATTGAAAAGTAGAAATGTATGTATTATGAGTTTTGAAAACATCATTGAAAAAGTGTTCTTGGTAATATTTAGAACAAATCAACCAAATTTCAACTTCAAAATCTCATTTCTATTTAATGTGATCCAAAGTAAAACAATGTATGAAAACATGGTACTCATTTTCAATGTTTTACATGTTTCAAATGAAAAGATCTCATTAATTGTTTAATGTAAATTGTAAATGGTGAGATATCACATTTTG
Source organism: Gnetum montanum (assembly GCA_015680685.1). Classification (NCBI taxonomy): domain Eukaryota; kingdom Viridiplantae; phylum Streptophyta; class Gnetopsida; order Gnetales; family Gnetaceae; genus Gnetum; species Gnetum montanum. The sequence continues at coordinate 263,847 of MNCI01000667.1, read as the reverse complement.
TAAATTCTCTTATTATTAATGAAACCTATGTTTTATTTAAACCATAACTAATGGTAGAAACAGTTTAATTTGAAATCTTAATTAATTTCCCAAACCAAAATAAAATTAATACATTGGTAAATCAAGCCCATTTTAAATTGGATTAGCAGAAAATATGCAATTAAGGCAAATATCTTAATCTATTAATTATGAGAATGTTAGAAAGACATCCATGTTCGAAAATAGGGTTTATACAGAAATATAATGATGTCTACATTTTCAATTTTCCAACCTTTCAATTCCCATTGTGACATGAACAAAGAAAGTGATACCGAAAATATGAAACCAGAACAATGTGAAAAGCTTTTTTCTCTTTTACCCTGCAAATTTCATGGAAAAGAAAGCCTCAGGATGAAGCTTGTATTATTTATTTAGTTTCTTGCTTTTTAAAAAACTACCAGCCTTAAAGTCAGTTGATTTTAATGCTGGTTTCAATTTCATGGATTTTAATCTTAATCTCCTTGCGTAGCCAAATAGATCAAGAAAGGCAGAAATGAAAATGTAAGAATATTTAAGCAATTGTGTTTCTGTTATTAGATGAAAGTTCTTTTAATCTCTTGGGTAGTGGTACTTGGGGAAGAACAATACATGTTCCTCAGAATTGGTTAGAAATTAGAATAATGCAATCTTCTTCCGTACTTTCACTTACAAGAAAAACTGTTCAACAACACTGCCCTTGGTTTGTTGCTCGGCGCCTCACGGAACTTTTTCTAAACAGGTTATTCCAACGTTTTTTAACCTTTTAAAATGTTTAATGATTAATGGAATTATAAATGTTAAAAGTTTTCATTTTTTATATAAATTTATAATTTTATACATGTTACAAATACAAGCATGCAGCATCAATCTCCAACCTTACAAACCCTTCCAGGGGTTACGGCTTCAAAGCTTAAACATAAACCTAGTTTTGCTCCCACTGGTCTTAAAAAAGACAAAATTCCCTTTACCTTGACTTTGATGAAGAATAATAATATTCAATTTCCCTTTCGGTAGATGCTCCTTTCTGCTAGAAATTTCCGTGGTTTTTAAGTTACAAATGATGTGTTGATTTGACTTTGGCTTGACCAAGAATGCTCTAGTTTTTGCTTCTTTTTATTCTTCACAGACCCTTGCTTACCAACGAATTTACTTTAGTGTTTCTAAGAATTGATTCTCTTTAAAAATTGTTTTTGACTAGGTTTTTTTTCTTTGCACAAAACAGGAAAGATATATTTTTAATTATTGGTGATGACAGTTTCTTTTTCGATCAGGGAGAAATTAAAGAAAACTCGCTTTTACGACTCTTCAGACTCAAATATGCTCCGTCTTGATCAATTAATTAAAGCTGGTTGTTGTATTTGTATATTATTCTATGCTTATATCTGGTTTTCTTTCTGTAATAAAGTAGCACCGCAGAATGTGCACGGTAAAAACAGAAAGTACAAACAAGCTAACATAGAGGTCAGCTATGGCGTTGTCCACACGGTATTCTGGCACACAAATTTGAATAAGGCTGTGATTGACTGAGGTGGAAATGCGGTGGAAAATTCATCATCAAGCAGAAGCAGAGGTAGGCATTTTGCCTCTATTAGAAGTGAAACACCCTAAAATTCGAAGACATTCTTGCTTCACCAAGCCTTTGCAATTCGTGTAGCGTTACGGTAGTTTTTACAGAGATGGATGCTCTGATTTTCAGACTATCTGCTTCAGCAAATTTTCTAAGTTAAGGAGTTTTGCTACGCTACGCTACGCCATGTAGCGTAGCAAACTTCAGAAGACGTTTCCAGAAGCACAGTGTTACGCTACGCTATACCATGCAGCATAACACAACGTAGCAAAAGCTGGACGACCAATCCCCTTGCCCGACTTCAAATCCTTTAGCAATGTCTCCTTCTATTAGAAAGCGGTTAACTTGGCAAAATCAAGTCATGTTGTGTAGCAATTCTGCGAAAGTGAGAAAAGGCAATTTGAAGGGCAAGATCAGCAAGTTCGCAAGTTTCGCAGTGCAGAAGAGAAAGTTCGCAGATGGGCGACTTTTTTGCGACTAAGGCTAGTTGCTACACTACGATACACTACGTAGCATAGCACAGCGTAGCAAAAATGCGACAAACAGTTAGCACACTTCAAAGGTCTTCAACACATGTAGCAGAACACAATGCAATTTCTCGCTTCAAACCAGCAGCTACGCTACGCAGCAAGATGCTACACCACGCCAAACATGCTACGCTACCAAGCATAACAAAACGTGGCAAGCAGTTGTGCAACATCAATGCACTTCACCTAATTGCACCGTTGCTTTGACAGCGCAATTACGGCATGGCAGGATCGTAATTATGGCATGGCAGGCTCGCCCAACAATCATGAAGGCATAGACAAGTCAGCATAAGCCAAGGGCACGTGGCAGTCAGCATAAGCCAAGGGCACGTGGTGTTCAAACCGCATCTTTTACATGCCCTTCATCCTATAAATACCCCAATGAGCGACACTTAAACTCTCTCTCCTCTCTTCTGGCTCCTTGGCTTCTTTTTGGCACTATCTCACTGGATTACACTTTTTCAGTCTCCAGTCTGTTTCCTTAACAATCTGGTCGGGTAATAGTCTAGTTGGCTGACAAGCAAAAAGTTGGCATTGTAATCTCAAGCATTGTAAACTCCCTGTTTAACATTGTAAACAGTAAACGCTTTCAGCTGGCATCCTGTTCTGTTCTCTTCTACCACCTTGGTAGAACTTCGCATTGTTGAAGCTTAAGCCCGCGTTCAAACGCACGGCCACCTTGCTCTACATGTCTCGGTTACTCTCAGGATCATTGCACTTCTCAACACTATGCAACCGATTGTATCCATCCTGACAGAGCGAGGTCATAGCTTCAAAGCGATGCATTTTTCTAACTGCATGTTTACATTATCTCCTATTTACTGTTGCATTTTACATTGTTTTCTGACCCTTTTGCATTTAAGCATTACTCCGCACTATCAATCTCGTTTTCTTTAAATCACACTTTGCAAAAGGTTATATTAACACCGACTAAGTCCTTGTCTAATCAACCAGACTGTTCAGGGCACCACGTTTCCATCCCATCTAGCACGGCCCTCTTGCGGAGACAAGGTCAAGACTGTTAATGATTGACGACCCCTTGGTGTTTTGTTCCAACCGTCGATGTTTTTGATCGCTACAATTTTTCTGGCGCTAGAAGGAGGACCCTTTTTGGGTGCCTTTTCCACGTGTCACTGTAGTCCTGTAAGCCTTCTGCACCTTGATATGCATTAGCATAAACGTGACACCTATCTGTGGTTGTCTATGTACCATGTGGTGCAGGTCGGTCGCCTCGACGGTTCCTCAAGAACCCTACAAGACATAAAGTCTCTGATTGCCAGTTGACTTGCCTTTGTTTTTTACGGTAGTCTTGCATGCGTTCTGTATCCTATCATGCACTAGCGTAAACGTGACACGCTTTCGTGGTTGTTTACGCATCGTGTGGTACAAACCGGTTGCCTCGACGGTTCCTTGGGAGCCCAGCAAGACATAAAGCCTTCTTTTTGATTACTTGTCAACTTCTTTGCTCTTTTCGTTCGCAAAACTATTTAGTTGTTCAACTTCTTTGCTTTTTTTTTCCATTGCAAAATTGTCTAGCTTAGTAGCAATGACTTTCGCAACTACCGCTGCTAACACCTTTAACGTGGAAGTTCCTATCATGGTTCAAGGCATCACTAGTGCCGAACAACCACTGAACTCAATGCTGGAAACATGTCGATCCCTCAGGATCCAAAACCAAGGACTTGAGGGCTTGGCCCAGCAACAAAAGCGTTATAACTTCCTCTATGCAAAGGTTCAGGTAAACCTGCCTTTGGATGTACATGAATTCAAGAGCAAATGTAGCTTCGAGTTCACTTACTACGACGAGAAGGAGTTTGTTCCCACTCTCAGTGTTTCCATACCTTTAACACAGGCAAACTCAAGCCTTCTAGACCAACTAATCCAGTTGGCTAGGCTTAGGGAGCAACAAGACATAGCGTCCAACCAGGATGACACCTTTCAAGACAAACAGGAGGAACTTGATTCCCAATCTGACGAGGAAGGTCAAGCTAGCCCCGTTCCTATCCCTCCTACCCAGTCCTTCTGGACCAATCCATTGTCTGTCACTGCTCCCTTTGTCATTGCGCCTATGCTCCCGCAACCTACAATTGTAACCACAATGGGTAGCCATGTCACATTTCCTGCGTATCAACGCCCTTATTCCCCTATTTCATTCGCAGCGACTATGCCTCCGCAAAATCTTCATCAGCATATTCCTATAGCGCATCATGCGCCAATCATGGCTACCCTACCGCATGTTCATACTGTACCTACTTCACAATCGTACCCAACTTCCATGTCAATTCCTATTCCACCCACTGTGGCGAGCCTAGGCTTGTCCACATGGTGGACCTCATTTATTTCTTTGCCTATTCCACAACTGTCGTAGATGTCTCACTATGTTTACCCTCAGACCTAGCGCAGGGCTATGGTCTGTTCCACCGACGACATAAGCAGTCTATCTAGTAGCTCAACCTACGATTGCTACTCCAATAGCACCACCTACCGGGTGGTGGATAGCACAAGCAGCACTGTTCGAGGGGGCTATCCCAACGGTACCACCGATGGGTCAAGCCGTAACCCCCGTCATTCCACAGGTGGGAGCTGCCTCAATAGTTCCCCAACCGTCCACAACGTCGTAGGGCCTGGATCAAGCATTCCAGCTCATCCAAACCCTCACTGAGGAAGTAAAATGCCTCAAAGCTGTTAGGTTTGACACAGTACAAGTTATGGACTTTTATCAGGATGACCCCATCAGCCCTGCAATCCCTGCTTTGACGTTACCCCCAAAGATGTCTCTCCCACACTTCATGAAATACGATGGAGAGGGAGATCCCAATGTGCATCTAGTTACCTTCAAATCTGAATCTCTTCTGTTGCAACAATGGCCGCACACAATTATTCTTGTCTTCGCTATGTCCCTAGCTGGGAAATCCTTACATTGGTATCGTGTGCTACCACACTCCTCCATTTCAACTCTAGAAGAGCTTCTAACCCAGTTTGTGATGCACTTCAAGTATAACTTGAAGGCAGAAACCATGCTGGACCAGCTGATGAGCGTGAAACAAGAGCCTCTGGAACCAGTCCAAAAATTCATCTAGCGCTGGAGCGCAACCCTTAACCAAATCCGTGAGCCCATCGCAGAGGCCCACTTGTTGGCTATCTTTAAGGGCACTATGAATGACTTTATCACATCTAAACTGTACTACCTCGCCCCTCGCACTCTTAGTCAAGCCTTTTCTCAGACTAAGAGTATATAGGATGTAGCTAAGGCAAGCAAAGACCTGACCTACATCGCTTACAAGAACACCTTCATAAAGAAGGACAAGGGTAAGGCCCCAATAACCACAGTAGCCGCTGTGGTGATCGAGGCCAAGCCTAGACCTAGCAACAACGGTAACAAGAACAACAAGAAACCTGTTGCACCTACAGCTAACCCCATGCCCAAGCAGGGCAACACACTACAACCTCTAGTGCCCGTACCTGAGATGTCTGTGCAACCCAAGCCAAACTTTGAGCATAAAGATCGCTCAAAGTACACCCCACTACCTCTCAAGCCTTCAAAACTTTTGAAGCAACTGTTGGTGGTAGGGCACATGCAATACAAGCAAATGTCGCAAGAAGCAATCAGAAAACATCAACGCTACTGTGAGCTCCTTAAGAACCCCTCTTTGGCTCTGCCCAATGAGCCCCCAGTTCCTAAGGGTTTCAGGATGGACAGGTTTTGTGACTACCACCAACAGTGTGGTCACAACACGGATTACTTTCTGGTGTTGTAGGATGACATCGAGAGATTGATCGACCAGGGAAAATTGGTATTGGAAGAAAGCAACCCAGTACATCCCGAAAACCAATCTATGCATGTCTACACAGACCCCCGAAACGCCAACAATGTCGATTACATCATCAATGCCATCGGCATTGACAGTGATCCTAGGCCACCCCTGCAGCCATTCGTGGTCTATGTGCCTCAGCATAGTGCACCAGCACTACGAGTGGCTAATCAAATCTCGCAACAACCATTCATTCTAAGAGTCCCTCCATGGGCATCCATCTCAACGCCACCTATTAGCAAAACCGTGCCACTTCACCTGTGAACGTTGTTAGCTCCTTTCATCATTAGGGGGTCGACTTCTTCGGTAGCCCCCACCCTACATAAAATAGCTAAACAACCTTCTCATCCTAAAAAACAAGAAGTACGCTTCATAGGCGAGATGTCGAGGAGAGGTACCGCCCCTGGTACTTCCAAGCCTACATCTCCACCCCCTGCATCTGTACCTTCGTCACCAAAGATGAACATTGCCATCACTGCATAGTCCGTGTCGCCTTGCTAAAAAGGNGGATTTGAACCCATATTCGAAGTCACCCCCCCTCGAGAAATTCATCTTTTGGGATGGATAGAAGAGAAGGAAAGCATCAAACATAGAGGTACCCAAGACCTTCTGGATGCCCTCACCCAGGTCAAGCAAGCTATAAAATAGAAAAATGCTACACTGAGCTTGTATGACCTAATCATGACATCTTTACCCCACCGCAAGGCTCTGATTCGCATGTTGACGGTAATTTCGGTCAACGAAGACATGCCAACAGAAGAGGAAGCGATCCACTCGGTCATGCTTCCTTCTACACCCGCAAAGCCTGAGCCATCCCAATTGACTTTCAGCGATGATGCCATTAGGGAAGATCTCGGAAGTGGTCAGGTGATCATGGCACCCCTTTTCATCACAATTCAGGTTGGCCAACACCGGATCTGAAGGGTACACGTTGATAATGGGGCTGCCACGAACTTCATCCCCTTCCCGATTGTGAACAAGTTATGCTTGGTCAACTAGATCAAACCCACACCAACGTCGTGTCTAAGGTCGTTCAATGAGGCACACGTCCTGGTGAAAGGTACAGTTCACATAAACTTCGTAGTAGGGGACCAGTTCCCCACAAACACAACATTCATCATTGTCGAGGAAATGCCTAGGTTTAACCTAATCTTGGGGATATCATGGTTAGCACAACTTAGGGCTGTCTCCTCACCTATACACCAGGAAATCCAGCTACCATACGCAGGCAAGGAGCTGGTGATCCTTGGTGACGAAGTAGCAGCACAAGCAATCAGTAACGTAGACATGGAGCAGGGCTCAAAGGTCGTAACCCTTGAGAATGAAGCGCCTGCTCACACACACATTAACCATCCAATGGAAGAATCAGCTCAGCAACCCAACCTCCAAAACTAAAGTGCATGGGTTGAGTTGCCCTTCCAAATGAGGGACAATGATGTGAATGAGGATCCTAAAGAAACACCTCGACCTTACGTTCTGATCAACCCACAATGGGTCAAGAGGCAACTACGCATAGCATAGTAACCCCACTGCTTCTTGCCCCAGTTGCCATCCCTTGTACGTTCGTCGCTTTTTTCTTTGTTAACATGCCATCCTTTTGGCATGCTACGCTATGACCCGAAATGGCCTAAAACTAGCATCATCGCCTTTTGCTTTGTTAACGTACTATCTCTTTTGGCATGCTACGCTATGGCCCGAAATAGCCTAAAACTATGCTACACTATGGCCCAAAATGGCCTAAAACTAGCATAAGTTACTAGTTGGCCGTTGTTCAAGTTGTTAACATATCATCTCTTTTGGCATGTTACGCAAAGGCCCGAAATGGCCTAAAACTAGCAAATAAAAGCATGAACATTCTATACAAAATGCAACATGTATGCAATACACAAGTTTATGCAAAATCAAGCTATTTTTTGAAATTCTTTCCTTAATTCAAAATTTTTTCCTGTTGACAATGTTTGCAAAATTTTTACAAAATTTCAAAATTTCAAAGGAAAAATCTCATGCGGTCATGGGCCATCTCTGTTTGCATCATCTTCATCATTCGTCCCTGCATCATTTCCTTTTGCATCGCCTCCCCCTGCATTGTCCTCTGCCAATTCTTCATTCCCTCCTTCTACAGGCCCTACGCACTCATCTGGAGCCTGCATCGTAGGAGTGAAGTAGTCAGCTAGGGCAACAAACGCAAACACCAACAGAGCATAAGCATCAATACAGTAAAGCAACTAACCTTAGAAGGGCCTGCGTCCGTCTCAAAGAGTATCTGGTCTAAACCAAGCTTGAGGCGATGCCAGACCTCCTCTGTCATGATGTCCATCCAATGCCTATTGCTCAGTTCAGCATCCGTAGTAGCTCTCTCCCTTTCGGCAGTTGTCCACCATGGTGGTCCCGGGGAAAAGGAGACGGTTGCAGTCTCTCTTGTAGGAAGGTCCACTTTCAAGTTAGGAGATTCTGTAACCTTTACCTGCTCTTTGAACTTGGCATAGGCCTCAGAAACGTCGATGGCGTTTACGAATGCTTCATACGTAAACGCCTCCACAGCAGCGTCCTTGTACAATCTACGATGGGTGACATTCTTCAGTTTATACATGTTTTTGTGGTTTCTCTGGGACTACCCCCATTCGTAAACTTTGGCATTGAAGTCTTTCAAATATTGACACTTTTGGGCTAGCAAGTCCATTTACATCTGTTGTTCGATTATCTCGCGAGTGGCTTCAACGTTCTGATGCGTGATAGTCCAAAACCTGGTGTAGTCTACCACAGCCATGCACCAGTCCTCATTATTAGTGTCACGGGCTATGAGGAACTCATTCCTCGACCTAAGATCCTCCACCTCGGTGACCAGGTCGACCTCTCTTTGCTTAGCCCTTTGGACCCGTTTCCACAGGTCCTCGTTGATGTTCTTCTACTCCCATAAGGAGCATGCCAAGTGCAAAACGCATTTGCAAGCTTTGTCGTATGCGCAACGAGACACCTCGGTCACTTCAGGAGGGAATGTGGACACGGCACGGACTTTCATAGGCCGTGTCGGGTCCCATTTAAGCTAAGAGGCTGCCATGACACAAAGAGCGTAACAATCGCATTAGCATAGAAAAATCAACGAACTCAAAAGTTTCTAGCATAACAACATGAGAGCACTTAACACTACTACTTACCTGCGTCAGGGTCCGCCCATTGAAGGTCTTTGATCATGTCATCGACGAGTCCTTGCACGAACGTAAACTTGTCAGGGATCTCAGCCCATGATTCCGCACGAATCGAAGGAGGTCCTGCAACATCAACAGTAGTGCCTGTTACATAACCAAGCATATTAGCAATGACCGAAATAGGATGTGACAAGGCAGACGTATTGCCAAACTCACCAGCGTCTGGTTGCAGTATCTCTTCTTGCTAATGCAAAACGATGGCAATAGCCTTGGCAGAAGGCCCTACTGAGTCTACACGAGCCCCTTCCTCATGCACTGGTGCCTTTTCGTTTAGGAGACCAGTGTCTTTTTTATTCAAGGGAGGTTCCTCTTCATTGATAAGAGGATTCTCCCTAATGACAAGAGTCCCTGCCTTAGTGACAAGAGCTCCTTTATTCTTGACTGGGGCCCTTTCGTCCAAGACTAGGGCCTCTGTGTCTTTATTTTTCACCCTTGTCTTAGGGGCCAACACTTTTTTGTCACCTTCTTCTTCTTCTTCTTTTTCCTCTGCCAGCAAAGAAACAGGTTTGCATTAGTCCAAAAAAAGTTAGCTTAAAGCATGTGCTATGCCACGCTACACCGCCTAGCGCACCATAGCATAGCAAACAATAACAAAGTAAGCATTAGACAAAAACGTTTACCAATGGGGGGTTGCATCCTCTGTAGCTTAAGCCGCAATCTTCGCCCCTCCTCTTCCTCCACGTGAAGGGTTTAGTTAGCTGGAGGAGGCCTCTTCCACTGCAACTCCTTGGGCACAGTCTCAGCTATGAGACGTTCCCACCACAACACACTATCGGCTATAGCAAGGGGTGTCTCTCCTATGCTGTCCTGACCACGAACATTACAAGCTGCCCGATCCTTAGTCGTTATAGACAATGACTCCCTGATTATCTCTAGGAGATCTTGGGCTCGTGTGGTTCAAAGGATCTAGCGAATCCACGGTCTGGAAATCTAGTTGCGATTTCGCATGACCCAGACTCCATTCTCTTGGACCACCAGAAACTCCGCGAAGCACTTCAAATAGCCTATGTAGAAGGCATGGTGTATGTTAGAACGGGACTCCGATTTTTTACGGAGTCCCAAAATTTCATCCTACAAGCCTTTACATAGGAAACTGGCCCAATTGTAATGGGCCCCCTCTTCCATGACCTCCCGCATTATCCAAGCCTGCTCAATCCCTAGGACCTTCCCTTAGGTAAGCAGCTGGGGGAATGTGTAGGCACGAAAGACAGGGTAGACCTCCTTAGCGGGTCCATCCTTAAGCTTCTCCATGGGGAGCCCTTTTTGCTCCTTAACAAGCCCTAACCACTCCTGAATATCCTTCTTCTGAAGGGTAAACTCCTTCTTGTCCTTCAACCCTATGAGGACGCTGTCTATAGGGACATCAAACAATTCCGCAAATAGCTGGTCATTGATTTCAATGACCACCTGCATGTCTCGTATGTGCGTACAAAAGTGGCCCGCCTTTTCGAAAAAGGAGTTGAATAGGGAGAGCATCTCGGTGGCAGGAACACTCGGATTTGGGGCCATGAATAGATCCATGAGCCTAGCCTCTTGGATGTTCTAGACCAAGGAGTCTAAGGCCCCACGGTTTATCCAATGTTGGCTTGTTTCTACTTCACCGTATTTGAAGTAGATGTTTTCCCCCTACGTTGTAGCGGTTACCATTGTCACCTCCTGGGGCTTCTTCACCCCTACAATGGTTTTCACAAAAACACTTAGCATAAAAATGTAGAAAATACAAAAGATTGCAAAAACACTTGAGCATGCGACACTTACTGTTTGGCCTATCGGGCCTATACGGTAATGGGAACTGCGGAAGTTCAACTAGAACTTGTTCTACCATGACCAGTTTGAAGGGTTCTGCCCACTCCTCATCCAACCAACCCTGCCTCTCGCACCGATCGTAGGGAATAGAATATATGCCTGGGTAAGTATGGTATTCACCCCCGCATTAACCGATCATACCCACCTACAGGTTCTCAGCAGAAGAGAACTCCTGTAGGGCTATCTGTGTTGTAGCCAGCAAACCCGATTGGTTATGAACCCCATCCTTATTGATAAAAAACCTAGTAGCAAACACATATTGTTAGCATTTGGCCAATATGGCTAGTGTCACACAACACAGTGGAACAAGGCTGCAAAATTCACCTGCCAGCACAGTAGACAGTTCCCTGTTTGTTTTAGAAGCAAGTCGTCATGAAACATGCAAGAAATAGTGTGGTGAAATGGTGGTAGTAGCTGTACTCAAGCATTTCCCAGATCTAGACTAAACGCCTTAAACCTATTGGGCATTGACTGGATCCTTCTCCCTGCCTGCTCATGATTGCCCCATAGGTTAGAAATCTCAGAATGCCCTGATTTGCCCTAGGAAATATGGCTTCTGTTATGCCAGCTGTCTCCTCCTCCTCCAAGGATGACCAAACGATCACACTGAAGTGGTCAAGGAGGAATTGTAAGAAGTCCCATGCCCCTTTCTTGAACCAAACCCCTCGCTCTCCCATACATATCTGGGGAGGAGGGGCATTGGCCACAGGTTTGCTCACATGACACAAGACCCCTCTAATCTCTAAAATAATTAGGATTGGCCTTAGCCCCATCCTGCACAACACAACCAGCAAATGTTAGCATCATGTTTAAGTGCAATGCGCATGCAACATAGCCATACCTAGCGGTTCATACATATAGCGTAGCATAACCCTCTTTCTACACATAGCGTAGCAAGAACATGAAAGCAGTAACGTAGCAACAATAGCCTAGCGTAGCAACAGAGTAATTAACCCTAACAGGGTGATTAACAATATGCTTAACAGAACACATGTCGCACTCCCACATCATGTAGGGCCCGACCTTTCTGAAGGTCCTACGTCATGCCATTCGAAGTCAAGTAACTTGAAATGTGTGAACCCCCGCGGTTATGACGACTGTGGTGACGACAGTTTATGTGACCTTGTACGCAACAGTGGCGTAACGTCTATGCATCCATCAAGACCGAAATGGCAACAATGAAGATGCAAAGGCCAAAACAGTGCAACGACAAAAAATGAAAATAACTAAGACTAGGATGCAAAATGAAAGCAGAGAACAACAGAAGCAAAAAATGATAACAAAATCATGAAAAAAACAGAAGATGCATAGTAACCTACTGGGTCAATGGCGTGTCCTTCCACGCCGCAATGCGTGCCTTGCATCACTTGCCCTAGGGTTTGCTTCACCTCTTTGACCTTTGCAAGCACCAAATTCATGCGTTCCTTCTTTGGAGCCATTGCCCTGCTTGCAGAATTTTTCTCGCCATTGTGCAGAAAACTACCTTGCTCACCACTAGCACAATCACTCCGCTCTTCGAAATCATCTTACGCTCTGGATATGAGCTCTACGCTCTTATGATGATAATGGCAAGCTTACCAAGGTTTAATCCCTATTTATGGTCGTAATGGTGAAAAAAGGAAACTGGACCTTAAACTAGCATGTTTCGATTTGTTATACGTTCACAGTCCGTAATGACACTAAACTAGCAGCATCACATTTTCACATCGACAGTTCTACATTTCCTATTTTAATAGCTCTACATCTCCATGCCATATCGGTTTGCCATGACTTTAAACTGGCAAAAATTTTAATCTCTACATCATGCTTCGCTGGTTACATTTCAGCATTGCTTCGCAAGTTTTCGTTATACATAATCGCTACCAACAAGTACTTCTTTACCAGGCTTTCATCTCATTATGACAAGTTAAGTAGAAAATGGAAATCCATCGCAATCTCTCCACACCTTTAGCCCTAGTAGGTCTACACGGCAATCTCACAAGACAATTGAACCCAAACCTAATCAACTGGGGGTCAAGCACAACTTACACCATAGCATCCTTAGAAGCATCCCCAGAATGGCCCAAGCATCTAGTCTGAACCCTAGATTTGGAGGTTGGGGATGTAACTGAGGACCCTCTCATCGAGACGTGTGTGACCACATCTAAGGGGGAGGTAAAAATGTTAGAGCTTAGCTCCCTCCTAGATGCACAGACGCACGAAAACATAGCCAAAATTCTACAAAACAACATCAAATTCTTCACGTGGTCATACAGTGACATGTCGGGTTTAGACCCGTGGCTGATACAACACAACATCGTCCTGGACACGTGCATGAAGGCTTTCTAGTAGAAGGCTCGTAAAGTCAAACTAGAAATCGCACTAGCCATAAGGGACAAAATCACCAAGCTGGTTTCATCTGTGTAGTTGATTATTCGGAATGGGTGTCCAACATCGTCATGGTTTCCAAGAAAATAGGAGGAATATGAATCTGCATAGACTTCCAGGATCTAAACAAAGCGACGATCAAAGATGACTTCCCACTTCCAAGCATCGATCAACTCATCGACACTACGGCTGGTCACGCTCTATTATCCTTCATGGATGTCTTTTTAGGCTACAACCAAATTCACATCAACCCAAAGCATCAGCTAACGACAACCTTCATGACCCCATGGGGGACATTCTGTTACACAATGATGCCTTTTCGGCTCAAGAACGCTGGAGCAACCTACCAGCGAGCCATGACTTACATCTTTAGCGATTACATCCTAGAAACACTAAATGACTATGTGGATGATATAGCGGTCAAGTCCAAGGAGGAAGCTAATCATCCACACGATCTAGGAATAGTCCTCAAGTGTTGTCAAATGCACAACCTGTTCCTTAATCCTAAGAAGTGTGTCTTCAGTGTGAAAATTGGACGCATGTTAGGATTCGTGGTATCGAAGGCCAAGATAAGGGTGGACCCTGATAAGTTCATGGCCATTTTCAACCTGGCACCTCCTACAAACCTCAAAGAGCTACATGGGTTGCAATGTAGGGTATAGTTTATTCGAAGGTTATAGCAAAGTTGACTAACAAGTTACACCCCATGCAACATCTTCTAAAGAAAGGGGTTGACTTCGAGTGGACAACCCAGTGTCAATAAGCCTTTAATGACTTGAAGAAAGAGCTCTCGTACCTCCCGACGGTGCACCCTCCATAAAGGGATAAGCCTTTCTTCATATACCTTGCCACCTCCGACACATCTATCGTGGCACTGCTATGTCAGAATAGAACGATAGATCTGAGATACTAGTGTATTACCTAAGCCATGCATTGATAGTGCATGAGGCGAAATACAACGAAGTGGAGAGGAATTACCTTGCCTTAGTGTTTTCACTAAAAAAGTGGAGGCACTACCTATTCCGCAGCACGATTAACATCATTTGCAAAAGCAACATACTCCGGGCTATCACTAACAACCTGTATGAAAGCAGCAGGATAGCCCGATGGAAAGCAATAACCATGGAGTTTGACCTACACTATGTAAGTCAATTTTCGACTAAGGGTCAAGCCATAGCAACGCAACTCATGGCATCACCCGTCGATGACCACGCAACCATAGATCCTGAATTCCTAGATGAGCATGTTGGCATTATCAACATCATTTCATTGCACCTAGAAGCTACTCTACACTTCAATGGTACTTCAACCGCGCGAGGAGGTAGCGTAGCTACTGTCATTTAGTTTCCCTCTGGGAAAATGCACCTGTTTGCCTATTGTTTTGCGTTCCCATGCACCAACAATGTGGCAGAGTATGAGAGGCTACTCAGAGGCCTCTTTGCTGCTCAAACACTATGCATACAACACTTGGTAATCTGTAGTGACTCACAACTAGTTGTGAATCAAATCACCAGGGTCTACGCCTGCAAAGCTACGCACCTGCAACCCTATTGTGACCTACCAAAAAGCCTACTTAAGCAGTTTGCAACCACCAATGTGCAACACTATGGTAGATTCCCTAGCAACCCTTTCATTAAACATTCCACCAGACTCGTTTGCAAGTTTGCCAACTTCGATTGACGAATGTACTGAGCCTATCACTCAGGCAAGACACGTGGCCTCTGTCAATGCTACGGATACCCAGGAGTGGTACGCCAACATTAAAGCCTACCTGCAACATGGCGAACCCCCAAGTGGACTGACATCTGCTCAAAAGATGCAATCCGAAAGCATGCCTGGCAATATACACTCATGGGGAATGATGCCCTATGCCGACGTTCTTACGACGGGATATTGCTGGCATGCGTGGGTGGGGAGCAGGTGCAAAAGGTGGTTAATGAAGTGCATGAAGGGTTGTGCAGTGGACACATAGCACCCAGGGCTATGGCTGCGAAAATCAGATGCCTAGGGTACTATTGTCCCCACATGGAGCATGACTATCTGTCGAAAGTCAAGACATGTGACACATGCCAAAAATATGCAAATCTCATACACGTCTCACCTACAGACCTACACCCAACGCAAATCACGTGGCCTTTCCAACTATGAGGACTAGACCTAATAGCACCTATCACACCTAAGTCCTCCGTAGGGCATAGCTTCATTATCACCACCACT
The DNA here is from genome assembly GCA_015680685.1 of Gnetum montanum. NCBI lineage: Eukaryota > Viridiplantae > Streptophyta > Gnetopsida > Gnetales > Gnetaceae > Gnetum > Gnetum montanum. Next base: position 248,327 of record MNCI01000667.1, on the reverse strand, counting down.
GAGTATTTTACTAAGTGGGTGGAGGATATTCCCTTGAGGAAACCGATGTCTCAACAAATCTGCCATTTTATCCTAGATAACATCGTGACAAGGTTTAGGCTTCCAATGACTATTGTGACCGACAACAGGCCACAGTTCAATAGTACCAAAACCTGAACCTTCTGCAACAACCTAGGTATCAAGCAATCATTCTCCTCTCTGTACTACCCGTAGGCGAACGGACAAGCGGAGGCTACAAATAAGTCCATCATCAACTTGTTGAAGTGGATGCTTAGCAACAGCAAGAGACGGTGGCACGAGCAGATCCTCTACATCCTCTGGGCATATAGAACGACGTGTAGAACCACCATAAGTAAGACTCCTTACAACCTTGTTTACGGATCTAAAGCTGTGTTGCCTCTTGAGTTGTAGGTACCGTCACTCCGGATGATCCTCTTAGATGTCATGAGCAAAGCACAGAACAATGAGTCGTGGACCATCAACCTCGACTCAGTAGAGGAGGAGCGCGTGTAGACGCTAAGCCGCGTAGAGCGATACCAGAGCAAGCAACAGCAAAAGCACCATGCAAACCTACATGGACAGCTAGTACAGAAGGGAGACCTCGTCCTGAAGGCCACCCGCAAGCATGTGAGCAAATTGTCAGCCAACTAGGAAGGCCCTTACATGGTCGCCAAAGCCTTTGGGAATGGAGCCTTCAAGCTGGCAAACATGGACGACAACGAGTTCACCAACCCAGTGAATCACTCGTACCTCAAGCTGTACTACATCTAAAGTGTGGCAGCAACAAGTAGCATCTGCTACGATGTTAAACTAGCGACCGCAACAAGCAACATCTGCTACGACATTAAACTGACAACGACAACAAGCAGCGTCTGCTAAAACATTAAACTGGAGACAGCAACAAGCAGTGTCGGCTACGACGTTAAACTGGAAACTGCAACAAGCAATGTATGCTACGACATTAAACTGGTAATGACACCAAGCAGCATCTGCTACGACGTTAAACTGGCGGCAACCATCCGCTACAACGTAAAACTGGCACAGCTAGTCCACTATGACTATAAACTGGCATGACGCATCCGCTATGACATTAAACTGGAATGTATAGTCTACTGGGATCTCAAACCAGCACAGTGGTCCGCTGGGACTCTATGGCAACACACGGTCTACCAATACCTTAAATTGGGTTCGCGTCACGTCCCTAGCATGCATCTGCGTCAAGTACACATCGAACGAGCATGCACAGTGCCGATGTATGGGTGGGACATTGCAGCTCCATAACGCAGTTCACGATGCAATGGGGACACAATCTGGAATGTACGCGACGTCGTCACCCTTGGCATCATGCTGACCCTTTGGAGATGTCGTATGGCGTCACACAGGTCCTCCGAACCTACCATCGCCATGGCCCACCACCCTGATGATAGTTCCTTGGCCAGTTCCCGCAACTGGAGTTCCAGCGGTATTGTGGCCCAGTCACAACATTATTACTCTCCATCTCCCTGCAAACGCCTGGGCTCGCAAGATGTTTAGCTATGTGGTAGCTGATCCAATAGCTGAATTAAGAATGCATGCCTTTGGTAGGGATTCCAGAGCATCCGTACTCACAGTAACTCCCAGTGCCTTTGAGGCTAGTTCTTCCATGCCGATGCTGCCAAGGCCACTGTCGGCCTTCCTACTTTGGACACCGTGCACCAGCATGGATGTCAAAGAGCTTTAACAATGTCTGCAGCAAGCAAAACCTTCTGCCCTCGGTTCGCATCGTGGTTGTTTCGCTCTTCATCGTGCTTACAAGGTGCGACAGAAAGCGAGTCTCGCCACAGCAGCAAATGCTATGGTGTCACGAAGTGAGTGCCTCGACTAGCTCGACTACTTCAGAGTGCAAATTCCATGACGTGCGTAACACAGCTCACCACATGGGAAGCATCTATAGGCAAGTTAAAACCCTTCGTAGATGTAACACAACTCATCTTGCGAAGGAAACACCTATCCTATGAGAGGTTGAAGGACAACGCCAGTCAAGATGAAAATGTGAACGAGTCCCTCATGAGCACTCCGACGAGGGACTCTGCTAAACATTATGTTTGCTCTATGCCTTAACCTCTGCCAAAACCAATGCAACACTCTCAAGTGCAGCCAAGCGACGTCTTGACAATCACCAAGCGACGACCTTAGCATTGTGTCTTCTGAGGTGTCTCATTTTCTTTGTCAATCTCTCTCAAGCCCGTCCTCTAGACGTCGACAAAGAGGGATCAATGAAACACCCCAAAATTTGAATACATTCTTGCTTCACCAGGCCTTTGCAATTCGCGCAGCGTTACGGTAGTTCTTCAGAAGATGGATGCTCTAATTTTCAGAATTTCCGCTTCAGTAAGTTTTCTAAGTTAAGGAGATTTGCTACGCTACGCTACGCCATGTAGCGTAGCAAACTTCAAAAGATGTTTCCAGAAGCACAATGCTACGCTACGTTATGCCATGTAGCATAGCACAACGTAGCAAAAGCTAGACGACCAGTCCCCTTGCCCGACATCAAATCCTTTGGCAATGTCTCCTTCTATCAGAAAGCAGCAAACTTGGCAAAATCAAGTCATGTTTGCTGCTACGCTACGCTAAGCTACAAGACGCAGCAAGGCGTAACAATTCTACAAAAGTGACAAAAAGTAATTCGAAGAGCGGGATCAGCAAGTTTGCAAGTTTCGCAGTGCAGAAGACAAAGTTCGCAGATGGACAACGTTTTTACGACTAAGGCCAGTTGCTATGCTACGATACACTACGTAGCGTAGCAAAAATGTGACAAATAGGTAGCACACTTCAAAGGTCTTCAACACATATAGTAAAACACAACGCAATTTCTCACTTCAAATCGGTAGCTATGCTACGCTATGTAGCGTAGCACAGCTTAACAAGATGCTACGCCACACCAAACATGCTATGCTACAAGGCATAGCGAAATGTGACAAGCAGTTGCGCGACATCAATGCACTTCACCTAATTGCACCATTGCTCTAACAGCAATTATGGCATGGCAGGCTCGTAATTACAGCATAGCAGGCTCGCCCAACAGTCATGAAGGCACGTACAGCATAGACAGGTCAACATAAGCAAAGGGCACGTGGCGTTCAAACTGCATCTTTCGTGCACCCTTGGTCCTATAAATACCCCAATGAGTGACACTTAAACTCTCTCTCCTCTCTTCTCGCTCCCCAGCTTCTTTTTGGTACTATCTCACTGGTTTACACTTTTTTAGTCTCCAGTCTGTTTCCTTGACAATCTGGTCAACTAACAGTCTGGTTGGCTGACAAGCAAAAAGTTGACATTGTAACCTCAAGCATTGTAAGCTCCCTGTTTAACATTATAAACAATTAACACTTTCAGCTGGCATCCTGTTCTGTTCTCTTCTACCACCTTGGTAGAACTTCGCATTGTTGAAGATTAAGCCTGCGTTCAAGCGCATGGCCACCTTGCTCTACACGTCTCGGTTACTCTCGGGATCTTTGCACTTCTCAACGCTTTGCAACCGATTGTATCCATCCTGACTGAGCAAGGTCATAGCTTCGAAGCAGTGCATTTTTCTAACTGCATGTTTACATTATCTCTTGTTTACTGTTGCATTTTACATTGTTTTCTGATCCTTTTGCATTTAAGCATTACTTCGCGCTATCAATCTCCTTTTCTTTAAATCACACGTTGCAAAAGGTTATATTAACACTGACTAAGTCCCTGTCTGATCGACCAGACCGTTCAGGGTTCCCAGTTTTCATCCCATCTAGCACGGCCCTCCCGCAGAGACGGGGTCAAGACTGTCAATGACCGACGACCCCTCGGTGTTTTGTTCCAGCCACCGACATTTTCTGTCGCTACAAGAAGCATACTTGGTGAGTCACAGAATCTATACCGATAGAACCAGAGGTTAGAATTGCCCTGTTTCCTAGTTTGAAACTACTTCAGAAATTAGTATTGATTTGTTAGCCATGTCTATGTCTGTATCACTGTTATTATTAGGAATATCCTTGGTCATTCCTTGCGTGCATACCCATGAAGTGCAAGCTCTTCTTGCATTCAAGTTCTCCCTTGTTGATCCAGAAGATAGGCTTAAAAATTGGACACCAGATTCCCCCAATCCCTGTAATTGGACTGGCATCTACTGTTGTGAGCCCTTTTCTTTTTGTAAGTGCAGTTCTTCTGTTCAAGCCATTCGTCTCAACGGGTTCTTTTTGGAAGGCTACATTCCTCCTTTCATTGGGAGCCTCTCTTATTTGAAAGAAGTGGAATTATCACGTAATTCTTTTTTTTATGGATCCATTCCTGCCTCCTTTGGAATGCTTTATAAGCTTGTTACGCTCAAGATTAGCCATAATAGTTTGAGTGGTGTTATTACCAGAGATTGGCAAAATTTCCTCCATGTGAACACAATCTCTCATTTAATGATTTGGAAGGATCAATTCCTGCCTCCTTTGGAATGCTTTCTAGGCTTGTTAGGCTTGACCTTAGCCATAATTTTTTGAGTGGTGTTATTCAATCAAAGATTGGCAAAATCTCCTCTATGCAAACACTAAATCTCACACACAATAGTTTCTCAGGAGCCATTCCTTCTGAGGTAGGATCTCTGTATTCATTATGTTATTTAGATCTTTCTGGTAATAGTTTGAGTGGCACCATCCCTAGCAAACTACCTAAGTTATTATTACAGTTGCATAATTGTCTCTTTGACATTACTACCAATTCTTTCAATGGAACCCTCCCCTTGTGGCTGTTTTCGGCCAAAACAATTTTCCAGTTGTATTTCTCTTATAATGATTTTGAAGGATCAGTACTTTGCATTGAGAATAAACAACTATTTTTGGATGGAAATCCGAGGATTCATTCCCATTGCACATCACGTAAAGGAAGGCTTTTCATCCTATTAGGAAGGCTTGCAGCATTGCGTCTCTCAGTGTTTTTAGGGTTGCTTGTCTTCCTTAAATGGAAATCAATTCAAACAAGGAAATCCATTCAAAACAGGAAATCCTTGTTCTGGGCAGGTCCAAAATTTGTAAGGGTGTCCAAGCAAGAACTGGTTATTGCAACAGACAACTTCAGCCAACATAATTTGGTGGGCACTGGAGGTTCTTCGTGTGTTTACCTTGGAATTCTTCCCAGTTCACAGAATGTGTGGCTGTCAGGTGTTCTATGGCTTGGACTTGGAGGAGGAGGAGGAACAACGAACTGCTGCTGAGACAAGATTTTTGAGAGAATGTCACACTTTGGGGCAGATCAGACACCGAAATCTCGTCAAGATAATCACTGCATGTTGTGGGGAGAATATAAGAGCTCTCATTCTGCAGTTCATGCCCAATGGCAATCTCCATGAGCTGCTTCATCTAACATCACGCTATGAGCGGCTTATGCCACTGAGCCTTAGAACTAGACTCCTGCTCATTAAAGATATTGCTAGTGCTCTTTCTTACCTGCATAATGACTGCTGTCCCGCTCTAATACACTGTGATGTGAAACCCCACAATGTTCTTCTGAATGAGGATATGACTGCTTGTCTCTCTGATTTTGGCATGGCAAGGATTATGGAGACTTCAAACATGGAAGCTTCTCTCAGATTAGAAGGCTCCGTTGGGTACATTGCTCCCGGTAAGTTTGTAGTATTTACACATTCTATCTCTGTTTATGAGAAATCCTAATAGTTGAGGACATGATTTATTTCAGTGGTGCTTTCTTTGCTAGGTTAGCAAAATGATGTTTTAGTAAAATGAAAATGCAGAGTATGGGACAGGGGTGGAGCCCTGGAGCAGAGGAGATGTGTACAGTTTCGGTGTGGTGGTGTTGGAAGTGTTGACACGAACCAGACCCACCGAGGAGGAGATATTGGGGGAGCAGAGGCTTTCTGAGTCGGTTTCCATGGCATTGATGGAAGGCACAGAGCATTGGTATCCTCTAATCTGTGGCAGAGACGGACAACGTGAGATCTCAGCTCTGAGCAATGCACATATCTCACTTTTGGAACAACTGCTCAAGGTGGGTGTGCCCTGCTGCTGCCAAGAACCCCATGTAAGGCCCGCCATGAGAGAAGTGGAGGAACTTGTGTCCAAATTATATATGGAAGTGATAGGTGAGGAAACAAAACCAATATCTTTGAAAAGTAGTTTATCTGGGTTTCTCACCTCTATGGAAAGGAAAGTTCAAGCTTCTAAGCCTCCTGCTTCTGATTCTTCCACGTTCTAATTTTGATTTTATTTGCTGGTTTAAGCTTTCAGTGAAAGGCATTTGGGTGCTTTATCTTTTTTCTTTGATTGTTATTTCAAACTAGTTTAAGTGAACTTCAAAATTCATGTAGCATCTGTTATGAAAAAATTGTAGGTGAACTTTCTCATTTCATTACATTTCTATGTACTAAAATAAAACATTTCTGTGTACTACAAAGAGTTAATTCTATATCATACTATGAAAATCTGTATTGAAGCAATTCTTTGGCTTCCTATCACATATATTTTTTTCCAACATATTTGTTGTGGCTTATACATTTGCAATATACAGTTTCTATCCCATGTTACCTAAACTTAAACTTACTTGATATATAAGAATAAATGATATATAAGAACAAAGATAGATTCAAAATTTGGTTATCAATGTTATTTTGATTTAATAACAAAAAGATTCATATAAAGAAAATTTTAATTTCAAAGCACTGAATAATTATTTTAATAATATTTATTTTGCAAGGTATTTGTTTATGCATAAATTTTGATCACACAGCAACACCCACAAAAACTTATTTTAAGAGACTATTGCAGAGAATGCCTCTCATATGGGTACGAAAACCTAGGAATAGTCTTAGCTGGAAAGGGCAAGGTGGTGCTTTAACAAGTAAAAATATCCCTGATAATTTAAAATAACTTTAACAAAAATATGAAATAGATGTTTCAATTGGTAACTTAAGTAAATGAAAGATTAAAGTAACTCATAAACTTAAAATACAAACAAATGCTTTTAAGTTTATCACACAACAAAGATTAAGGCTTAGTTGCAGAAATAACAAATAGGAGGTTTAAACAAAAGACTTAGCTCAAATTTGAACACCGAATTTGATTAACAAAATAGATATCCACTTGTACAAGTTTGTCTTCTCGTGCCTCTAGAAAGCGCACCTCCTCCAACAAGTCTGCATCCTCTAGCTTAACCTATTTGCAGCTCCACACTGAACTCTTGTCAAAAGCACCATTAAAACAAGTTCATAAAGAATCTAGAGAAAAGATTATTAGGACTTCCCCTCTCTAGTCAGCCAAAAGGGCCCTCATAAGCATCTTGGAGAACGTGTATTTGATCATCATCAAGTATGCACCATTGAACCAGGCCATTGATGCACACCTTGTAAAGGTGTCCATTGATTTCCATGAAGTGTTTTGCCTAGTGAAGAAACTGTTATTTCTTCTTGTTACCCCATTCTTGTGGCATCTCCTAAGTGAGAAGGTAGGTAAGAATGCCATAGTACCAATTATGGCTCCAGCAAAGAGGAGTTCATTGGGGAATTGATCAAAAAGTGAGCTCTCCTCCTCTTCATTGTCCCATCTCAACTAAGATAAGTCGTTAGCAACCATGTTCTTGGTCCCCTTATGATCTACCATTGTTAGCTCAAATTCTTGCAAGATCACCAACCACTGTATGACATGGGGGCTCACCATTGGCTTATTCATTAAGAACCAAATTGCATTGTGATCTATGTACAGAAACAACTTGTAGCCAAGCACATAGTGCCTAAAGTTTTCCCAAGGCAAACACCATTGCTATTAGCTCTTTCTCTGTTATGGTGTAGTTCAACTACACATCAACAATGCTTTTGCTCTCATAGTGAATGTAGTAAGGATATTTTTGATCATTCAACTATGTGAGCATGGCTCCCAAGGCATAATTTGATGCATCCATCATGATGTGGAAGGGTCTAGACCAGTCATGTGCTTATAGAATTGGAGTTTCCATGAGCTTTTACTTGAGTTTCTGTAATACATGCTTGCATTCCTCAATCTAGACAAATGGAGCATCCTTCTTTGTCAGCTCCACCAACGATTTAGCAATCTTAGAGAAATTCTCAATGAATCACTAGTAGTAGCCAATATGACCAAGAAGTGACCTCACATCTTTGACTATTTCAGGTTGTTGGGTAATTCCTTAAATGTCCCTTATTTTTTCAGGATCCACTTCAATTCATTTCTATGATAGTTTGTGCCCCAAAACAATGCCTTCCTAGACCATCAAATGGCTTTTTTGCCAATTCAACCTAAGGTTTATTTCCACACACATTTTCAACACTTACTCAAGATGGTCTAGGATTTGCTTGAATGTGGCCCAATAGGTGGAGAAATCATCCATGAAGACCTCCACCCTGTGACTAATCCATGAAGACATCTTTCTATATGCAAAAGTCCCTAGGGACTCATGAATGTAGTTTTGGCCTAATCCTCTAATGCAATCTAGATTTGGTTTTAGCCACTATAAGCATCCAAAAAGTTGTAATAGCAATGCCAAAAAATGATGTCCAACACTTGGTCCATGAGTAGTAATGAGACGCGATATGCATAAGCTGCCATATCGCATACGCGATATCGCGGCCGCCTCCATATCTATAAATAAGAGGTGGCACTCCCCTCATTCGACATCCTAGGCTAGAAGTAGTGAAGCTCTGGCGGATTGGTCACCCCAGAGATAGAATATTTTCCATGTGCCCACAGTAGGAGTCCCCCAAGTGAACGGTTGTTTATTCGAGCAGCTTTATACCTGAATGCAAGTTGTGTACGGCAATAAAGATAAGCTTTGTAGAGAAACCTTGCAGTACATGGATAGGTTTATTTAATGTTATTTATTACTTTCCTAGTAGCGCGACATGAGTACGACGTGGTTACGAGCATTGACGAACGTGTACGGCTAGCCAAGGAATCGGCTACTCATCATGATTAGATTCTCTCACCCTTATCTCCTAGAACGTGGGACGAGTATGACTTGATTACGAGCATCTACAGATGTGTACGGCTAGTCAAGGAATCGGCTGCTCGTCACACTTAGGCTAGTTAGGTGCCTCAGTACGACCGCCTCGAGCACGTGCATTACGTGTGGTAATCCTAGTAAAGATTAGCATTTGGTAGCCACAGTTGCACAGTTCAGGGTGTGTACAGCAAGTGGGAACGGATGCTGACGCTAGGACTTAGCGCTGTAGTTAGAGTTAGTTTTAATCTCTCAACCCTTCACCCTTTAGCATAGGAGATAAACCTGAAAAGACCAAAAAAATCATATACCTCGGACTTACTTAACCATACACCGTGACAACAACAAGTAAATCTGGAAAGACAACGATTAATTAACCCCAAGTGTTCCTTGCGACGTTTAGGCATTTAGTCTACGGAGTTCGACCGGATCGCGCGTGCTACGCTCGTTTTGTATGGTTGAGTGTAGGGGTACCTCGCCACTCATCATTGGAGCCGTTGTCGGGGACTAAGTGTTTGTACGCCAATTAGAACATTAGGAAATCTTTCATATCGTTGTGAACCTTAACAAACTTTTGGGTTAATTAGTTAAATAAGAACATATATAACGGTGAACAGCACACCAATAAAATGGCTTCTTCTCATAAGGTTAACTCACCTAGGGATAACACGGAAGACAGTCAGCGACATACACATAACCAAAATCAGCCAAGTCCTCAGCAATCTAGGGTGACATATACTCATCCCGATGAGTATGTGCCTAATTTTACTTTTATTCTCCATCAAGACGAACAACTACGGTGGAGAGATTTTCAAGGTAACATTGTGTTACCCNAAGGGCAAGGTCCCCCATGTCCTTAGTGAAATAGGAGACGAGGAACCCCTCATAACGGGTTTCTTAGAAAATGATGTTCCTCCTCCTCACAATGGTGAAGAGGTTAGGCATCAGAGCCTTCGATCAACTGTACATGCTACGGGCTCTGATCCCCGTGAGCACCAATTGTTCATGACAGGAACAACCACTCACACTAAGGACAAACAATTAGATCGTTACAACGATTGGGGCTGAAGCAGCCGAAGAGAAGATAAGAAACATCGCCATGGTGATGGATCCCCTTCCTCTTCTCCTTCATCCCACCATTCACACTCTCCTTCCACATCTGGGCACAACCATTGTGAGCACAACGGAAAGGGTAAAAGTAAGGAATATGAAAAACCTCGACAAGAAGATCAGGAGTTAGGACAAGGGCAAGGACGTAGGGAGAGTAGGGAACCACCACGAAGACATCATAGACGTCATGACATAGATGATCATGACGAACCCCTACTCGCAACCCGAAGCATGCTAGACATCACAGAGGTAATTATAATCCCCACAAGGCACTTAAAAGACAGCAGGATCAAGCATCTGGACATAAATAATATCCCACGTTTTGAAGGAGAATACAACGCTGATCCTCAACATCATTTACAGGCATTCCACGATGCCTGTGCCTTGCAAAATATAGATAATGAGTGTCAGAAGCTTAAGTTGTTCCCAAGGACACTCACCAAAGAAGTAGAGAGCTGGTACCGATCCTTAGAATTGGAAATCATCAGGAGGTGGAGTGCGATGCTTGAACTGTTCAACAACAAATATCAAATGTACTCTAGAGTGTCCAATTTGCATAAGCAGATCCAAGGCTAGAAACAAGATGCTTATGAACCCTTGGATGCTGCCATGGCCCGTTACTATACACTGCTACATCGTTGCCCGGGCCATGGGTACGCTAAACGGGATCAACTTCGCCACATCGTGGATGGGCTAAGGAATGAAACGAGAAGAACTCTTGGGACTTACGCCCAAGGGAGACTTTCCCAACTAAGAGCCCATGAAGTTGAAAGTTTGTTGGAACAAGTAGCGCAAGAAGAGGGTGAGCTACGTAAGAGGGAAAGTGCGGAAGAATACAACCGCGATCCCTCCCTTCGCAAGAAGGGAGTGAAATTTTGTGATGAGGAGGATGAGTCACCACTCGAAGAGTTGGTGAATCGGAAAACCTTACCGATCCAAAAGTTAACAACCGAGGTATCGGCTAAGGTAGACCAAATGTGGGATTCCTTAGACTCAAGAATAGAAACAGTCTTAAAAATCGTAGAAGAGTCTAAGGTAGAACAAGGTAGTGACAAAGGCAAAACCAAGCGGAGAAACTTAAGCCCTGCACATAACAAGGGTAAGGGGAAAATTCCTATCTCCGATGAGGCTGTGAATTCTGATTCAGACAATGATAGTGGATGTGAGGTCTGCTACTATGACCATCCTAAGGGATGTTGCCCAATTATCTCACATCTGCAGGAGTCTGGGGTGTATGCATTAAATCCAAGACTTAATCAACGGCAAACACCCCGAAGGTTACCTTATCCACAAGGTAATCCAAGGCAGTTCCACCAACCCTTAACATATTACCCAAGTGGAATGCCTCCACAGCCTATTGGACAACATCAGCAGTGGCAATACCCACAGTCATGGGGGATGCCACCGCCAACACATCAGTACCCTTATCGGTAGCCCGATCCTTACGATTATTATGTGCAGCAGCCAGTTTCTCTAGGTGACTCTATGGATCACACTACTCCTCAATGTCACTATCAATTTCAGGAGTACTTTAGGAGGACTCCTTCTCCTTCGGGAGATATCTCACATTCAGCCCATCCTCTAACTCCACCCGCAGCTCTTCCGCCTATAGTTCCCATACAACCTATTCCAACAATGCAAGGGGAATTACCTACCCAACTGCAGCAACGTAACGCCGCGAGAGCTGTAAATATTCAGCATGTAAATATCCAACCGAGTGCTAGTTCTGACAACTATACAAATAAGAGACCCTTTTTCAGAACTAGGAGCCCAGACAAACTCTCGCAACAACAAGCGGTTGGGCACATGTATAGGCCTGTAACTACTAACGCTTCGGAGAACCCTTCAGTCCAACAACTGAGTACACAAACGGTTATGTTGACACATTCCGTAACTGACTGGATAAAGATGGGCCACCTTCCCAGGAAACTATCTGACCCTGGGAACCCCTTAATTCATTTCCAGATTGCTGGAAATGCACCACATCGAGCTCTTCTTGACTCAGGTTCCAGAGTCAACCTAATTTCACAAAAGATGTATCAAGCCTGGAACTTGCCCCAACTTAAGAAGAGTAACATACAACTGAACCTGGCTGACCAGTCCATCACCATTCCCCTAGGATTGGTGGAGGACATTATCACCACTGTGTGTGGGTGGTCATACCCAGCCGATTTCCTGGTGATTGAGGTTAACAACGAAGGGGGCTTCCCCATTATAATGGGAAGATCATGGCTAAGTACCGTAGATGCGTACCTAGGAATTCGTGATATTTCCTTGCAAATTTCTAAGATAAATATTTATGGAAAGATCGAGGAGAAGAAGATTCCATGCATCGCATACAATGATTCATCAGGTGATGACATGGAGGATATGTCTCCATGTGAGAGGTGTGCCTATGAGAATGAAAAACAAAGATGCCTTTATGTAGCAATCACGCAACTAGTAGTAGACACCCCGTGGTTGACAGCCACTCGAAGGAGCAAGCAAATATGCATGGAACAAACTGAGGAGACAACTCATGCCAACAACCGTGGCATAGACACATTGAAATGTGAGCGTCGCCAACTTCCACCCCTCAACTTAAGATCATCAATTAGGAGAAGTTGGGCACTTCTTAGAAATTCAAATAGACACTCATTATTTTGGATATCTCCCTTACAACTCAATCATGGGGGAGATGGCCACCTATGCTAATCATATGGGGCCCTCAGTTCTTTTTCAATTTTTGTTTTACACATTTTTGTTTTACAACATTTTTGTTTTACATGTTTTTGTTTTACAAATATATTTAACTTTCTCTGTTTTTGTTTTACACCATCATTATACTTTTCTATTTTGTGTGTGTGTGTGTGTGCCATCCACCATGTAAGTTCGTCACCTAATAAGTGTTCAGACCGATGGTATGAACTCTTTTCATATTAATTGCTAATGTTTGGTTTTTACCTTTAAGTTACAATGTTGATACTAAGGTATGTTTCTTTTGATATGGCAGGCAATGAGATCACTTCATCCATCCATCCACCAATTTCTATGGTTTCTCTTGGCTTGGAAATGTACATTTCCCTTCTAATAAGAACTTTAACGAATCAGTGACTAGGTATTTCTCAAACTAAGGAAGGACTCAAGGATTGCAAAGGGTGTGACTTCAAAGGAACTTGATGCTTTTGTGTTGGTCATTCACTTGGGTGATTGGATGTTTTCTTCTTGAGTTTTCTTACCGTTTCGATGTTACCCAATTATCGGAAGCTGATCCAATAAAAATAAGAAGTATTTGCATGGTGTGGTTCTCACACATAAAAACACAAAACACAAACAAAAAACGATGAAAGTGAGAATTCAAAGCACACCCCTTAGAAGAAATAAAATTTGGGCTACAAGCACTGGTTATGGAACCAAAAGTGTTCCCTCTAACTAAGGCCCTTCTCACTTCCCATTGTCTCCTTTGTTTTGTCGAAATGGTGGTGGCTCTTTGGCAATGCATCCTCGTATCCGAGTGGATGGTTTAACCGAATGCATTGATGCAAAGTCACTGGAAGTGGTTGGTTTGAGCCTGGAGTTGGAATGAGACTTTCCAAGTCACGTTAATCATAAAACACACAAGGGGCTATACACCACCTTGTTCTTGAGATTTCATTCCATTTCTCATCTCTACATCCTTCTCTCCATTGTTCACCTCATTGCCAGTTGTATCATTAGTGTATATATTTTGATTGATGCATTGTTTTCTTTTTGGTAAATTCTTGTGGTTAAGACTTTAACTCTTGTTCCAACAGACATTCCCAAAGCCTACAGACTCTTTGAATGTGGGTCTATCAGGGCATTATCGGCATGAGCCTGCTTTGAGGAGGACCCACTGACATTCCTATTTGGAGCATTAGTTAACTTCTTTTCCTTAACATTTTGCAATTAATTTTATTTTTGTTCATTCCCATCTTGACATCCACGTCACTGTTGTTTTTAGTTGTCCCTTTTTATCTATCTTTCTTACTCCTTTCCCTTCTTCATTCTAACGCTACCGGAGGTTCGCGATTAGTCATGGGGGTACATGGGGCCCGGTTTTTTTTCGATTTTCTCCTAGCCCCAAAATTTTTGATTTTCTTCCTAACCCCTACACCTTCGGTAATCATCATTACTACATCTTCCCAGGTCCATATTAGCCATACCACAACCTAGCCAATGGACTTACACCGAAGCAAGGTATTAATTACTTAATGATTCAATTACCCTTGCTAATATATGATTGTGTTGTGTGTGCAGATGGCAATCATACAACAATGGAATGGATCTGGAGCAAAACACTTGGAATGGAGCAGCACTGAAGCAGCTATGCAAGGAGCAAGATCGATGGTGCACTTATGGATGGACAACGAAGGCGCAATCTTGGCGTTGGCAGAAGCAACACTTCTTTCTATCTCTCTCTTTCTTTCAAGCTGCCAACAAAGGCCTGATGTCATTGTAATAAGATGTTCACCCTTGTTGTCATGAACACCAGTTTTGTCAAGTCTTGTAATAATGATCCGTTCACATGTCATTCCATTAGTTCCATTTCCCTCAATAATTCCATACCTTCCCAATATTATTGTAAGGAACTCGAGGACGAGTTTTCATTTAGTCATGGGGGTATGATGAGACGCGATATGCACAAGCCACGATATCGCGTACACGATATCATGGTCGCCACGATATCGCATCCCCTGCGATATTGCATACGCGGTATCGTGGTCCGCCACTAAATCTATAAATAAGAGGTAGCACTCCCCTCGTTCGACATCCTAGGCTAGAAGTAGCGAAGCTCTGGTAGATTGATCACCCCAAAGATAGAATATTTTCCATGTGCCTGCAGTAAGAGTCCCCCAAGTGAACGATTCTTTATTCGAGCAGCTTTGTACCTGAATGCAAGTTGTGTATGGTAATAAAGACAAGCTTTGTGGATAAACCTTGCAGTACATGGATAGGTTTATTTAATGTTATTTATTACTTTCCTAGTAGCGCGGCATGAGTACGACTTGGTTATGAGCATTGACGAATGTGTACGGCTAGCCAAGGAATCAGCTACTCATCGCAATTAGATTCTCTCACCCTTATCTCCTAGAACGTGGGACGAGTACGACTTAATTACGAGCATCTATGGATGTGTACGGCTAGTCAAGGAATCAGCTGCTCATCACACTTAGGCTAGTTAGGTGCCTCAGTACGACCGCTTCGAGCACGTGCGTTACATGTGGTAATCCCAGTAACAATTAGCATTTGGTAGCCATAGTTGCACATTTCAGGGTGTGTACGGCAAGTGGGAACGGATGCTGACGCTAGGACTTAGCGCTGTAGTTAGAGTTAGTTTTAATCTCTCAACCCTTCACCCTTTAGCATAGGAGATAAACCTGAAAAGACCAAAAAAATCATATACCTCGGACTTACTTAACCATACACCATGACAACAACAAGTAAGTCTGGGAAGACAACAATTAATTAACCCCAAGTGTTCCTTGCGCAGTTTAGGCATTTAGTCTGCGGAGTTCGACTGGATCGCGCGTGCTACGCTCATTTCATATGGTTGAGTGTAAGGGTACCTCGCCACTCATCAAGTAGTAAAGGAAAATGATACTTAAATGTTACTATGTTCAACAGCCTAAAATCGATGCAGATGCTCCATTTTCCATCTTTCTTTGGCACTATGATGAGTGGACTAACCCACTCACTCTCTATAATGGGGAAGATGAACCCCACCTTGAGGAGTTGTTCAATCTCCTCTTTGATGATCTGTTTCAATTTGGTATTCAACCATCGCTACAGTTACCTCTTTGGTTTCATGGAGGAATCTATGTAAATGCAATACTGGCATATCCTTGGATTAATTCCAATTAGCTCATGATATGACCAAGAAAAGGTTGTTGGCCATTTGTTGACCACCTCTAATAGCTTCTTTTTGTGTACAAGAGCAAGATTGGCATTGATAATAATTGGCTCTCCATTATTCGGAAAAGCATATTCCATTTTAGTTAATAGATTTTTTAACTTGAGGGGCTCCTATTTAAAGCTCTTAGGGATTTTCAACTCTCCCCAATTGGTGTCATCAGGTTCATCAAAGTGTTGGTCATGGAGTTTTTTCATCTCATCAAAGCCTTCGATGTAGGCACTCGTTAGCCTCTCAGTTTGTTCCATGCACAATGTTGAACCGCTTTCAAATTTAGCTATCAACCACTAGGTGCCCTCCTATTTTGTGGTTCCTAGGCATAGGCACCTTTGAATTTTTCTGACATTGACATGCTACTTGCATGCTGTGATTTTTGTACTTTTAACTATCCATAATTTCTGCATATAGTGGCACACTATGTCACTGTACATGATGCATGGAACACGCTTCCTCTCTATCTTTTCAAATTTATTCTCCTTGAAGATCTCTAATGAGAGGTATTTAATTCCCACCCGTGCATCAACTATACTTAGCCAAGCCCTTCCCATGATGATTAGGAATTCCCCCTTGTAGTTGTCTCCTTAAATCACTAGGAAGTTAATAGGATATGACCACCCACAAGCGGTGGTCACAATGTCTACCAATCCCAAGGGAATAGTCACAAACTGATCTACTAACTCAAGATGAATGTTGCTCTTTTTGAGAGGAGGTAGGTTCTAGGCTTTGTACATTTCATGAGAGATCAAATTGACACTAGAACCTGAGTTCATAAGAGCCTTGCAAGGCTCATTCCCAACGATTTGCAAATAAATTAGGGGACTCCCAGGATTAGATCTTCTCTTGGGAAGGTGGCCAACCTTGATCCAATCTATAATCGTGTGGATCAACATTACTGTGTGCACTTTGGGAGGTGTTTCATAGTTAAGTGATGTGATAAAAAAATATAACATCTAAATCCTTCATGCTAGGTATTATTCTCATGTTTTACTGCTTGTTAAGTGAGGCAATGCTTTAATAGAGCAACGTGCCTTAGATATAGGTTCTTTTATACATAAACATAGACTGTTGATCATTCTTAAATGAGCTCTCAATTTTGATGTCCAATTTGAAAAATATGCTAAAGTTCTATATTTTGTTGAGTTATATAATCTTCTATTGAATTTCTATGAAACATATGCTAAAGTTCCATGTTTTGTTAAGCTATATAATGTTCTGTTGATTTTTTAGAAAGTTGAGCAAGTAATTGTTCATCTTTTAAGTCCTATTAAGCATATAGAGTCTATTTCTACAACTTTGATTTTTGTAGATGTTTTTTTATTGAAATCGACCATCTTAACCATAAAAAAGAATTGGTATTACAAGTAGGAAGGAAGAGTTATATTAAGCCAATTACATATTATAATCTTCCTAATTCTTGCAAATTTTGCCATTGTGAAGAACATTTGTTTAATGCTTCCCCTTTTCCGCTCTAGACAAAGGTTCTGAAGAAAAGAAAAAATGTGCTAAAGTTGAAAATAAAAAAACAATATGAAGTTGAATATATGAAAAATTAGGTAAATGTCAATGATAAGAATGACCAAATGGTAAGAAGAATTGAGAGAAGATAGAAGCTTATATGCATATTTTTATTGGAACTATAGAAAGTACTAAGTAGCCCAAACAAATAGCTCATAAGGAAAATTTTACATTGTCTAACAAGAATATAATTAACTCGAAGATTAAAACTAGTGTCAAAAAGAATGTTATTGTCGATGTTGAATATTTTTTATGTAAGATAAATAATAAGCAATGAGGTAAAGATCTTCTACAAATGGTACCACTTTCTTGCTTTGTTACAAATATTGGTATTAAGCCACAACTCTCTATCTCAAATCCTTTTTCTATTTTAAGTTCAAACATGGATGTTGAAAAGTCATGTAAATTTTGTTAGAACTAAGACCTTCCTCCCTATTAGCAGTTAATTTTCTTTACTTATTTTTTCAAAGTATCAATTGTAAAGTTGTACACCTGTGTAACAATTAATTCATCTTGATATGTCATTGGAAAGACATGTGACCCATGTTTGAAGGTAGAGCTCTATCAAAAAAAATCTCTTGGAATTACTAGCCTTATGAAGTGACTCGAAGAGCATGTGCCCCATGTTTAAAGATACTCATCTCCTAGGGCCAACATTAGCTATGAAACTAGTGATGAGTGGCAAGATACCCCTACACTCAACCATACGAATATGAGCGTTTTCACGCACGATCCGGTCGAACTCCGCAGACGGACTAGTTGTGGCACCTAGATAGTTATCCTTAGGTCGCAGTTCGTTGTCTTCCCACCTGGACTAGTATTATATTTGTCACGTATGGTTTAGTCCAGAGTGAGGTGTATGATGGGTTTTCTAATCTAATGTTACTCCTGAAGGTAATGGAAAGTAATATTATCTAAGCTAAGAGAGAAATGGTAAGAGGATCTAATCTAGCCTAAGTGCAATAAGCATCCGTTCCTTGATCATCCGTACACATCTTGGACTTCGTGCATGACTACCATTGGGATTACCAAGCACAAATCCTAGGTACGCCACTGGGTTACCAAGTAGTCATACTTAAATGCTTGTAATCAAGTCGTACTCATTCCGCAGTTTAACATGAGATAAGGGTGAGAGAGACTAATTAGGAAAGCAGTAAATAACAATTAAACAAATAAATAAACAAAGTGAATGCTGCAATGATGAAGTAATCTCGATCTTTATTTTCGGTCATGTGCGTGTCCAAGTACGTCACGCTCAAATAAAGGATGTCGTACAATTACATTCACCACACTGCGAGTAGACACGGGAAAAATAATCTATCTTTGGAGGAATCAAACTGCCAAAGTTTCGCTACAATCTAACTCCTATATCTAATATTTTAAACAAGGGAGAGTCGCCTCTTATTTATAGACATGGCGACGGACTGCGATATCGCGTCCCATCAACTAAAAATACATGTGACCCATATATGAAGGTGCACCATTAAACAACAACCCATATTTATAATTAATTGACTAGTTAGTCATTGTGCTTCATGTTGTTCCCCATTCACCAATTAACAAATTGGTTGATTGTGTAATCATGTTGCTACCATTGGAAAGAGGTATGACTTGGTTCTGAGCTTAGATAAAAGGGTAAAGTGATTGTAATCATGTTGCTACCATTGGAAAGAGGTATGACTTGGTTTTGAGCTTAGATAAAAGGGTAAAGTGATTCACATTAATCACATGAGGTACATTGTGTTCATGTACAAGATATCCAAAACATCATCCCATGGGAGTAAACCTAAGCTAGTAAACAATAGTGTCCCATGTCCAAAATTACAGATGTGAAACAGGTTTCAATTAAACTCACGGATACGTGAAATAGTTGTCATGCGTTACTTCTGACAGCCAATCCCTTCCCTGTTTTTGTTTTTAATCCACGGCCTCTTCCAGACACATCAGAAACCCCAAACACTTTTTAAAAGGCCCTAACAATCGTTACCAGTGACGCAAGAACAGGGGAGAGAACTCGATTACTACACTAAATACACTTAATTTAAAGAAAATCAAGAAAAAAGAGGAAGTGTTTTGGGCTTTTGAATGTTTTTCATTAATTTCTGTTCTTGATTTTGAAAACGTTGGTGGCTACACGGAAGAAACGCTGTTTCGAATCCGGCGTCAGTTCCTTGCCTCGCAAGCAAACGCACGCATAAATAGCAGTAGTAAACAATTCTCTCATTCCATTCCATTCTATTCTATTGAACGACAAAACAGCGAAGAAAATTCTGAAACTTATCTGCGCAAGAGAAGATTAGCGAAGAGCAGTGGGAGATTGATATTTTGATTATCGAAGAAGAAGACTAGAAGAGAGAGGTGAGGAGCAGAATTCAGAAAAAATGGAAGATGACGGAGGAACACCGATGTTTCCATAGCTGGGGAAACACTGCAATTTGGAGGAATGCAGGAGATTCGATTTTCTTCCATTCAAATGCGACGCCTGTAATCGGCGACATCTGTAAAAAGGGAATCAGAAGGAAGGCCGGACAGGCGGATCATGTGACCTTAGCTCAGCATCAGCAATCGGAAGAAGAAGAAGAATGCGTGCGTTCCGATACGAATACGAAGAAGAAGGAACGATGTCCTGTTCCTCGCTGCAAAAGTCTTTTCACTTTCACAACTTCGGCTGTGTGTAAGCGCTGCCGCGTATAAACGTGTTTATCTCATCGATTTCCTGAAGATCATGGCGGCGCCTGCGCATCTGCTTCTGTATCTGCGTCTGTTCGGCCTCCACCTGTTTTGCCCAGACCCCGCGTTCGTTGATATATTTTGTGGTTTCTTTTTGTGTTTTTTTACTCCTTTTTCTCATTACGAACTGATTTGATCCGTTCTGTTCTGGTTTGAATGGATTTCTGTGTATTATGGCATGAGAATTTATTTGTTCTTGATTGAATTTCCATGTTTCGTGGAGATCCCGAATTTATTTGTTGTTTTGTTCTGAATTCTTTTCAAAAATTTCAAAAACTGAAATTGAAATTTTACTACGTTTATAAAACTTTTGTTCCTTTAGTCAGCGTTGGCATATTCTATTCTGCTTCGCAGTAGAAATGTACATAGCTTACATGTGAAGCATTGCATTTGAGATGCTTTGTTAAAATGGGTATGCATATGCATATTTTGTTAGGAAAATCAAAGAGAACCATAAGCACAGAAAAGCATAAACTACCAAGGAAAAATCAGCCACACATCAAAAGTTATTGTGATAGAAGAGAATAGAAAAGAAAGTGATTTCTAAGCCCTTGCCAAACCAAACAGAAAGAAGAGAATAGAAAAGAAAGTGACTTCTATGCCTTTGCCAAACCAAAAAAAGAGAAAAGAATAGAAAAGAAAGTGATTCCCAAGCCCTTGCCAAATGAGAGCAAACAAATAGGTAATACAATTCATGATTTTTCCATGGTTTTTCCAACTTTTCTAAAGTTATATGAAGATTTGATTTACACCTTCCAAAACTTAGATCTTTAATAGCTATCAATATTTAATAATAAATTTTCTATGGATATTTTAGCTTTTTCTAATTATCAATATTGGCACCTATTTTTTAATATTTAATAAAATTATCATGTGGCATTGTTATTTCCTAAAATATTTGTCTTAGGTTCAACGGTTCCCTCTTCCTTTTGAAGGTTAAGGGACCATGGAACTTTGAGTTGCTCATATGTGATATTTAAATGTTAAGATTAGTGTCTCTTATTCTTTCTCATAGTTTGGGGACCATGGAATACTCTAAGTTTGTACATGACACTCAAGTGCCAAGGGTAGTGGTTCCCTACTTTTCCATGGTTCAGGGATCATAAGCAGCCTAGGGTGAGGCATCCCCTTATCCTTGTTTAGAGTCATAAATATTTTCCTAGAAAAGTATACTTAACTTATAAGTACTTGATTATGTTGCATGTTCCCTTCTTGATGATGGAGTGGATACATTGCTTACTTAGAGGCATCGTCTCTAGGAGTTGTGCTCCATATGTATTTAATCATCTCAAACATCACGCAACTATATTATAATATCTATGAGAGAGGTCTCAAGATCAATGCTTTCCTAGTTCTTTTCCATGGTTCAAGGACCATGAAACACTCTAAGGTGTTCGTTTGTGGTACTCAAGTGTTGGAAAACCATTATGGCTAGGCAATTCTAACTCATCTTACCCTCATACTTATAGAACTACATGGGACCTCATTCTATGATGATTGCAGATATATAGTTAGCATGGATTAGATAGTCCAGATGAATTGTCACATTGAACCTTGCACCAGATCGTGAGGGGTCGAGGGGTTAGGCACCCCCTCTAGATACATTTTCATCCTCTTACCAATGATGTTTACAAGGTTATTTGTATGCTTGTTTGTTGGTTCTCATTGGGAGTCATAGACGTTCTCTTGGAGGTCTATATTCAATCTAAGAGATTTGGATGCATTGCATGCTTTTTTTATTTAGTTATTGAAGTCAATGAATTTCTTGCTTGAAGGTGTAGTCCCTAAGTCTTCTACCCCAAGTTCATTAGTTCATTAGATCTAAAGGAATTCCTTGGAGTATTGCATCATGTTAAGGAAACCTTGTTACAATATCTAGTTTTTTCTATTTCGAAATGCCTTTTAGTAAGCCAAGTACGCTGAAGTTCGTTTAAATTAAAATGTCTAACATCTTCTCCAAAACTGACCGAAATATAACTAGAGTAAAAACTAAATGCAATGTAGGGCTTTTAAAATCAAAATGCATTGTATACCTTACTTGTTTCATCAAAACTGAAATGCAATGTAAAAGTTTAATTTAGTGGCTTCTCCTCAATGTTTTTATTATCATTTATGCTTGTGCTCTTTAAACCTTCGAAATGTTCTTGATTTAATTTTTGGTGGGTCACTTATTTATTAGAAATGCAAGGAATGAAATATCTAACATGCTCTTGAAGTCCAAATGCAGCAAATAAAATCATCATCTAGAGGCTTAAAATCACTCCACCAAGGCGAGCTCCTAGGAGGATAGCAGATGAGTGAAAGCCTAACCTCTTTTGAATGGCTATGCCCAAGCTTGAACCCAAGTCTTATGACTTAAGAAACAAGTACCTTACCATCACTCCAAGTGGTGGTTCCTTTTTAAAAGGATGATCACATAGAGGCTCGATGCTCATTCCATCAAGGCAGGGTCCTAGGAATGAAGTGGATGAGTGAAAGCCTAACCTCTTTTGAGTGGCTACACTCAAGCTCAAATCCAAGTCTTATGACTTAAGAAACAAGCACCTTACCATCACTCCAAATAGGTCCCTTGAAGATAAAATTGTAATATAATTCAATTAGAACTTTATAACTTAGCATTGCCCACTAGAATTGAACCCATGACTTGGAGCTTTCAAATCAAGAGTCTTACCATTAGGGGATTGTTGGAATCCAAAATAATTGAAACATAGGTACACCCCCAAGATTTATAGAAGTTTATTACTTAATGCTACCTAGTAGAATCAAACTCATGACCTAGGGCTATGAAGCCAAGGCCCATATCACTAAGATTGGTTGTAAGGATAAAAACCTAAAAAGGCATAACCAAAACTATTAGGCCTTTCCTTTTTGTTGATTTGAAGTCTATCCTCTATGCAATACTCCTTTGCATTTGTACTCTAAATTTTTATTTTTAATATATATATATATGGAGTTCGACCATCCCTGCCTCCCTTCCCTTAAGAATACACCTTTCTTTAACCCCATATTTAAATTTAACTTTGTTTAGATAATATTCCATGTGAATGGCCCTTCCTATTTAAACATCTCTCTATATTAGTTTTTTATAAGAGTATTTTTATCTAATACATTGCCATTAAAAAATGAACAACATATTAGCACTATTAGGAAACTCTTCTATTTTATCATGGCTATGAAATAAATGCCTAATAAAAATTTTCAATATCTAAGAGAAAAAGCATGATTTTCTCTAATCTCATTTTGAATTAAATGTGAAAAACATTATAAAGCCTTCCTATACTACTATTAGTTCTAATACTAATCTTTGGCAAATTTTCAATAATTTATGTAATGTCAATGATAAGGCGTAAGTATAAAAGTATTAGATTTAGAAGATATGGAAGATTTATAGTATTTAGTACATCAATGTTTGCCTATTAGTATTCATTACTCTTATTTGGGTGTTCATAATCCTAGATGTCCTATTTGCAACATGGAAGACTTATTCATTAAGTACTTTTTTTACTTGTTCACTTACACAAAGTTGTTGTTGTTGGTGTAGGTCATATTTATTAGGCTTTAAGCCTAGGTTGAAGAAAGTTCTATTTGGTAATAGTCCTCAACTTCAAATATTTTTCTTCACACTTAGAATTACTTTCATCCCCTTATTCTTTATCCCATTTGAAAATTTAGATGTAATATGATTTATCATAGTGATTCTTTGGCTAATGTTCCCTCTTTGTCTACTGAAGGTGATCTCATTCCATAATTTATGTTTTAATTGTAGGCTTTAATAGATATTTATTTTCTTATTTATTTACAAAAAGCCTTTAGTATAAGTGAAAACCTAATAGGGAACCTTTGAAAAAGGGTAAGGTCTAATCCTTTTCCTACCTTAAAGGAGAGGCTTTTCAAAATTGGTTCATCATCATCATATTAGCCTTGTCCCAACAAAATGAGATTACTACATGAGTTCTTTTTCATCATTCATCTCAATGTAGAGCTAGATCTATTTATGTGTATTTTCTTTAAATCATCTTCGATCATTTTTTCCCATATCTTCTTTGGTCTTTCTTTTACTGGCTTTTCCAAAATAGTGATGTAGCAACCTTTGCTTATCAACTCATTTTCTGATCTTCTTTACACAAGTCTAAAACTATCTAAGCTACCATTCTTATAGCCTATTTGAAATAGAAGTCACTCTAAGCCTTCCTTTGATGTATGTATTATGTAGTTTATCTCTTCTAGTAATATTCAATGTCCATTGAAGCATACATATTTCCATCAGTGCTAGTCCCAAGAATGGATAGGAAAGGAGGAGTGTTAGGGTCGAGTTGATAGCCGATTGTAAAACCTTGCCGAATCTCATGGATGAGTTCAAAATTGATTGTAAGGATGAAAACCTAAAAAAGCATTCATAAAACCATTGGGCCATTCATTTTATGTTTTGCTAGTGCTTCATCTCTCTTTGGTATTTCTCTACCACTCTACTCGAAATTCTTCCTTTATAATACATTTTATTGTTAGGGTCCAGCAACTCATCCTTCTTTGTCTAACAAAATCCCTCTTCATTGTTTGAATTAGATTTCTACATGACTTGAAAATCTTATGACTTCCAAGTCTTCAACAAAATTCTAGCACATCTTCAAGTATTTGATGCATGAATAAAATTTATGGAATGACTATCATACTAGTTTATCCATTAGGGATGGATAAGTTGAATAGAATAAGAAACCCAACTTAATGAAGTAAAGATCATGGATCCTTGATGTTATAAAAAGTGGAATATGAATGCTTTCAAAATGATGAAGCATCAGTGTCAAAGTTAGTGATGAAATACCATGTGTCAGGTAACTTCATTAATGCATCCCTGTCAATGCATTTTAGATGTGTTAGTGCATATGCGTTGATGGCATCACATTAATGCATCCCTATCAACACATCTTATATGCATTGGCACATATGTGTTGATGCTCTATCATCCAAAATCTATAAATATATGACCACTTGTCACGTATTGGACACCATTTGGTTAATAGTGTAGCCAAACTTTTGTAGTTTTATTCTGTAATCTTAGAAAAAAGACTGTAAGTGCTTACAATGTAGATTTGAGTTAGTTGTACATCTTATTTAAGTGGCATTATACCTAGACACATTCCATGAATTGTGATAAGATTAATTACTTTTTATGTAATTTACTTTCTATGTTCTTAGTTAACATTTGCATTTATATGCATGTTAATCAATCCATGGCAAGAGCGTGACCAATTTTAAGCATAAACACAAATTCACTTGGTAATCCTAGCAGTGTGTACATGAGTTCAAAATGTGTATGGTAAGTTGGGAATGGACACTCATCACCCTTAGGATATTTTTAGACTTAATTTGATTATTAATTAGATTAAATAATTAATTTCTATATCCTTATTTAATTAGTTTAAGGCACCAACAACATCAATAATCATATGCTTCACTTTGAACTAAATCATACATGATAAAGCTACCACTAGTCCAAGTGAGAAGATAGCGACCTACAATTAATGCTTAAAAATCTAGATACCACACTAGTTACATCCATATATTTCTACTAGATTACATGTGAACGCTTATTATTCGTATGGTTGGGCATAGGGGATACTCATTGCTCATCATTAGCATCATTATCGAGGATGGTGCTAGTGATCTAGATTAGTCGTATTATAAATGATTGTTGCAAAAGCATTCATGATTTATCTTTTAGGAAATATTAATATTTAAATCCACATACACATTATTAACTAGAAATATGTCTCCTTCACATAGGGCTAATAATCTAGCACATGATGAGAACACTAGTAGGAAAAATGATAGGATCTATATTGAAGAGAATTGGAGTAAAACACTATAAGCAGGGGTCTCATATGCTCATCCTAATCCTTACTATATTCAAGGACTACATTCAACTGTTGCACACAACCCTAAAGGAAATGGAACAAATCCTAGAACAAGGGGGACCTTAAGGCCTAGGACCTTCTTCAAACCTAGAAAAGATGAAGTAAGGGATCATAGGAGGATATATAGGAGTCATGATGATTCTCCTAGTTCACCATCTTTTTCTTCATGTCTAACATTTAGTTCTAACAAAGATGAACGTAGGTATTGAGATAGAGCTCTTATAAGGAATCAAAATAGAGATTTAAATGGAAATCAAAGACAAGATACAAGGTATCAAATAGAGCATAGATGAGATTATCATAATCAGACAAATAGAAATAGGGATTATCATCATAACATGTTTGATGATGATGAATCCTTGTTGGCTACTAGAAGCATGATACAGATCACGGAGATAGTTAGAATACTGAATAGGCATCAAAGAGAAAGTCACATCAAAAGGCATGATATGAATAACATTTCTAAATTTTAGGAAGGCTATAATTCTAATCCATAGCATCATTTACAAGCCTTCCATGATGCCTGTGCCTTGTAAAATATTGAAAGTAAGTGGCAAAATCTTAAGCTCTTTCCTAAAACACTAATAGATAAAGCTGAAAATTGGTATAGATTGTTGGAACAAGATTCAATCCATCAGTGATCCACAACACTTAAGCTCTTCAATGAGAAATACCAAACCTATTCAAAAGTATCCAATCTAAGAAAACAAATCTGAGGATGGAATCAAGATGACCATGAATCCCTAAATGAAGCCTTGCGAAGATACTATTCTCTACTATATAGATGCCTAATCCATGGATTTTCTTAAAAAGAGCAACTTCATCACATCATACATGGGCTTTGTAATAAAATGAGGGAGACCCTTCGGAACTATTCTCAAGGGAGATTATCAGCGTTGAAAGCTCATGAGATACAAAGGATAATTGAATAGATGGCAAAAGAAGAAGGAGAGTTGTATAAAAGGGAAAGCATAGAGGAATATAACTAGGATCCAACTCTTCACAAAAAGAAGGTTCATATTTATGATCAAGAAAAAGAGGTTGCTCTTGATGAGTTGATTTCACTCAAAACCTTGCCCATACAAAAGTCTATCACTAAGGTTGAAGTAAGGATAGATAAGATGTGGGAGTTGATAAATGAAATAGTTACAACCAACTTGAAAATCATAGAGGAGAAGGTAAAGCAAATAGGATCAAGTGATCAAAAAAAGAGGAGTAAAAAGAACAAGGAAATAGGTAAGAGCACTTATTAGCAAAAATGAAAATTAGCTGTGACATTTATTGATATGAACATCAAAAGGGCTATTGCCCAATTATGTTACATCTACAAGAGTCTCAAGCTTTTACTTTGAATCCCAAGTTCATAAAAAAGCAAATGCCTAGGAGATTACCTTACTCACAAGGAAATTATAGACAGTCCTACAACCAATAGTACTATTTTAGTGGGACTTCTTATCAACCTCAAGACTACTATGAATAATAGTGGCAAAATTCACTGTCATGGGAGATGCCATCAATAAACCATCAATACCCCTATTACTAGCCAAACCCTTATGGATATTATGTTCAACAAACGATTTCTCTTAATGCTTCTACTTCCCCTACCTTAACTCATTATTACTACTATTGTAAATATCATCAATCCACAACATCTCCTACGGGATCACCATCTCATATCTCTTATCATCCATCACATCCTCAATACTCTCATAGTTTTCTTCAACATATGTCACCATCAACAATGTATGAAGGATTGGCACCACAACCTCAACAAACAAATGCTACTTGTGTAATGAATGTAAAAGTGAATGATAATGTTAGTAGATCTCAACAAAAGTCTTAGAAATGTCCTTTCTTTAGGATAGTTCCCACATATGTGAATAAAACTAGTAGACCTACTACCTCATTATAACTAGCATAAGGACAATTAGGTATAGCCTTCTTCCTTACAAAAACAATGTCTACTAATCCTATGTAAAATCCAGCAACCATCACCACTTCCACATAAAATATTAAAGATGAACCTATCATTGTGAAGAAATAGAAAATTCCATGCATTACTAATAATGACAAAGGGTCTAGTTGTGGGCTAAAATTTCAAAATGTTAATACAATCCCTATACCAACCCATAAAAAACTTAAGGAACAAGTTTGTGTGTGTGTGTGTGTGTGTGTGTGTGTGTGTGTAAAGCTATGTTGACCTTTTGGTATGTCAAAACCTTGAAAAATGGAGGATGTGAAAATATTCTTGTTGAAATCTTGTTGGACTTGTGAAGGACAAGAAAAAGATGACAATAGCAGAAGATTGAGACAAGAACCTAGATGGAGTCATGATGAGATCAAGACAAGACTAGGTTGTGAGATCAAGATGAGATATGCATTACCAAAATTCCAACTAAGACTACAACATGTCAAGGATGCATGAAGCCTACAAGCCAAATGAAGATGGTTTGTTATTTGCCTAGACATTCCAAAAGATTAGCAAACATCCTAGAGGTGAAACCTCAATCTTAGGCTAAATGTTTCACAAAAATAACAAATGTTCCAATTACCATTGAGACATCCTAGCTCGAATGTTCCAAGCAAGACATCCCAATTTCTAGTGGGATGTCCCACCTACAAGTAGCCAATTTTCAGTGAGACATCCAAAGCTTGAATGGGACATCCCAACTAGTCATTTCCTAGTCATCACATGAATTTTAAGAACTGTTTGGGAAGGAAAAAGGTGATAAAATATATTGCAATCCTTGTGCAAAGGACAAGTAGTGTTCATTGGAATATTCAATCATTGTATACATCAAGTGAATTATTTTGTTCCTCAAATTTCCATCATTTGTGAATTATTTTATGTGAGCCTAAGTGCAAGGAATTTGTAAACTATATTTACATTTTTTCCTTGGCTCTGTTTCTCTCTTTGTAAGCCCTATGGGATTAATGTGCTTCTTATGAGAAGGAATGAAGTGAGCATGTTGGAACCTTACGGGGTTAAACATGTTTCTAGCAAGAAAACACTTTATACAAAGCTCATGTCATTGTAAACATTGTGGGATCCTTGAAACCACATTTTTAGCTTGTTGGGACCTTACAGGGTTGAGTGTGTTTTCTACAAGAAAATATTCTATGTGGAGCTCAAACTTTATAAAGGTTGTGGTGCCCTTTAAACCACATTTTTGAAGGAACAAAATCTAAAGATGTGCAAGGATTCTATCCTTAGAGTGTGGAAGTATCTAGGTTGGGAAACTATGTAAATTTATGTGCAATTTTGGTTGTCTTGGTTATTTAAATTGGGGAACTTATTTAACGCCCCTTCTAAGTTATTTGTCCTTAAGTGCTATTCGAGCCTGACACTCTCATTTTTGAAGCTTAACATCTCAACAGTGAACAATGGAAGGGAAATCATACACCAAGCCACCAATGTTTAGCAAAACCAACTTTGCATACTAGATGGCTAGAATGTAAGGATTCTTCAAATTCATGGAGTTTGAAGTTTGGGAATCCATCCTAGAGGGATAAATGCCACCCATTGATAACACCTCAAAAGCTACAAAAGTAAGAAGCAAATGGATGCAATATGAAAAAGAGAAGTTCATGTTTGATTCAAAAGAAAAAAAATGGTCTTCATTATGCTTTAATCAAATTTGAATTCAATAAAGTAGCTAGGTGCAAAACCTTAACAAAAATTTAGAAAACTCAGGAAGCAACATGATGAGCTGTGATATCACGTACGTGATATCGCGTCCTACCTCATTTTCTTTAAATAAGAGGCGGTGCCCTTTGTTCTGGATAGTTAGACTTAGACCCTTAGCCAAACTCTTGCAGTTTTACCATTCCAAAGTTAGAATAATTTCCATGTGCCCGCAGTAGCAGTCATAGAGTGAACGGATCTTTATTTGAGAAAATTGTACCTAAGCGCACATTTGTGTACGACAATAAAGATGAACCTTATGATAAACCTTGCAGCATATGGATTAAGCTAATTAGTAATTAATTACTATTTAATGTTTAATTCTTTCCTAGTTAATTAATCTCTCTCTCAACCTTTGACTCTCTTAGTCAAGTACACTCAGTATGACCGCTTCGAGCATGCGTGTAGTGCTTGGTAACCTAGTAACGACTAGTGTTTGGTAATCCCAGCAGCGTTGCACTAGTTCAGGATGTGTACGGCAAGTGGGAACGGATATTGGTGTTAGGAACAATTAGAACTTAGTTAGTGAATAGTTAATGTAAATTAGTCACTTAGTTCTCTTTACCTTCCCTTATTAGCCTAAAACATTGAAAAGACAAAAAGCTATTAAAATCACATACCTCAAACTTACTTAACCATACAATCGTGACAATACAAGTAAGTTTGAGAGGACAAAAATTGATTAACCCTGAGTGTTCCATTAAGGCGCATAAGCACTTAGTCCTTGGAGTTCGACCGAATCGCACGTGAAATGCTCATATTTGTATGGTTGAGTGTAGGGGTACCTTGCCACTCATCATTGGCATCGTTGCTGGGGACTTAGTTGTTTGTGCACTACGTAGAACATAGGAAATCATCCATATCATTGGAACGCTAGAACAAACCCTTAGGATTAATCAAGGAAAGATAAGACAATGGTACATTGCACACCGAACAGGACAAAAATGTCTTCTTCTTTGCATAAGAGCACTTCACCACCTAGGACTCACACAAGAGACAGTCGGCGGCATAATACATGTAACCAAAATCCACCAATTCCTCAATAGTTTTGCGTGGTATATACTCATCACGATGAGTATGTACTTGATTTTACCTTGATTCTCTACCAAGATGAACAACTACGTTGGAGAGACTTAGAGGGTAACATAGTGTTGCCTCCAAAATGATCAGTCCCCAACATGCTCCTTCGTGCTCTTACACAAATAGGCATGCTACTTTTATATGCAGACTACATTGCATGCGATCATGACATGAGGGACTATCATGCCACAGAAGCACAACATCAAAGGGACTTGCGACAGGAGAGTTACCACACATCCTTGAAGGGTAAATAGCCCCATAATGCTCCATATGTCTTAAGCAAAATTTGGGGTACCACACGATGTTCCTCCTCCTAACAATGGTCAGGAGGTGGTGTATCAGAACCTCCACTCCACGATTCACAACCTTCGTTCTGATCCCCATGAACATGAAGTGTTCAACAAGGGAACATGAACATATGATAAGGGCGGACGTTCTGATCGTGATGACAATCAAGGCTAAGACCACTGAAGAGAAGGTAGAAAACACCATCATAGCGATGGTTTTCCTTCTTCTTCACCTTCATCATCACATTCACCCTCTCCTTTAGTGTCCGGACGTAGCCATAAGGAAATGAATCATGAGGATAAAGGGAAAAAAATGAAAAACATCGATGAGACAGTCGAGAACGAGGATGAGGGCACTCTAGGAAATCAAGGCATAGAAGAAGGGAGAGTAGGGAACCTCATAGACACCACAAATGCTATGAACGAGATGACCACGAAGAACCCCTACTCGCAACTAGAAGCATGCTAGATATAACGGAGGTCGTAAGAGTTTCCACAAGGCACCAAAAGGATAGTAGGATCAAGAGGTTAGACATGAATAACATCCCACGATTTGAAGGGGGATACAATGCTGATCCTCAAAATCATTTACAAGTATTCCACGATGCATGTGCCTTACAAAACATAGAAAACGAATGGCAAAAACTGCAGTTGTTCCCAAGGACACTAGTAAAAGAAGTTGAAAGCTAGTACTGCTCCTTAGAACCAAAATCGATTCGGAGATGGAGTACAATGTTAGAACTGTTTAATGATAAGTAGTAAATGTACTCTTGAGTGTCTAACCTGTGAAAGAAAATCCAAGGATGGAAGCAAGGAAACCATGAACCCTTGGATGCTGCCATGGGCTGCTATTACACATTGTTACATCATTGCCCTGGCCATGGTTATTCGCAGTGGGATCAACTACATCATCTTGTGGATGGACTTAGGCATGAAACAAGAAGAACCCTTGGAACATATGCCCAAGGGAGATTATCAGAGCTTAGGTCTCATCAAATTCATAGATTGCTAGAGCAAGTAGCCAAGGAAGAAGGTGAGCTACGAAAGAGAGAAAGTGTAGAAGAGTACAATCAAGATTCTTCCCTCCGAAAGAGGGGAGTGAGATTCTATGAGGAGGAAGAAGAGTCACCACTCAAAGATATGGTGAATAGGAAAACCTTACTACTCCAAAAATTAACAACAAAAGTGTCGGCAAAGGTAGATCAAATGTGGGACTCCCTAGATAGTAGGTTTGAAATTGTTCTTAAAATTGTAGAGGATTTTAGGAAGAGAGGTAGTGACTATCACAAAAAGAAAAAGAGAGAAGTGGACAATGCACGTAACAAGGGTAAGGGCAAAATGGCCATCACCAAAGAGGTTGTGGATTCAAACACGGACAATGACAGTGGATGTGAGATATGCCAATACAACCATCCTAAGGGATGCTGCCCAATGATCTCACATCTACAAAAGTCTGAATGTATGCACTCAACCCATGACTTAATAAACAGCAAGCACCCCGACGGTTACCTTATCCCCAAGGTAACCAAAGGCAGTTCCACCAGCTGTCAACACATTATCCAAGTGGACCTCCACCACACCCCATTGAGCAACATCAATAGTGGCAATACCCATAGTCATGGGGGATGCCACCACCAAGGCAACAGTACCCCTACTAGCAAGAAATTTTCCATGGCATCCAATCTCTCCACGTGACCGTATGCAGCATCCAATCTCTCCATGTGACTCTATTGGTCACGTTACATCACAACATCACTACCAATCTTGGGAGTATTATAGAACTCCTTCTCCTAGGGGAGATAACCCACAAGCATACCATCCTTCAAATCCATCCGCAACTCTCACACTGATAGCTCCATTACCACCCACTCCAGTAATGCAAGGGGAACTCCCCACTCAACCGCAGCAATGCAATGCCACGAGGGCTATGAATCCTCAACCCGCAGTTGGTTCTGACAACCTTATGAAGAAAATACCTTTCTTTAGAACCAACAATCCAACAAATCCCTCACAACTACAAGCAGTTGAACCTTTGAATGCCTCTCTATCAAATAAGGCTTCAGAGCTCCCTTCAAATCAAACACCGAGCTCAACGCATACGGTTATGTTAACACATGTTGTTATTAACTGGATTAAGGTTGGCCACCTTTCCAAGAAATTTTCTGATCCTGGAAGCCCTCTAATCGATCTCCAAGTTGTTGGGAATGAACCATGCAAAGCTCTTTTGGACTCAAGTTTTGGAATCAACCTAATATCACAAGAGATGCATAAAGCCTAGAACCTACCTTCATTAAGAAAGAGCAATACTCACCTAGAGCTAGCAAACCAATCCATCACTATTTCCTTGGGACTGGTGGAGGACATCGTTACCACTATGTGTGGGTGGCGGTACCCAACTGATTTCCTAGTGATACAAGTAAATAATGATAAAGGGGACTTTCCAATAATAATGGGAAGGGCATGGCTAAGTACTGTAGATGCATGCCTAGGAATCCGTGATCTTTCCCTGGAGATATCTAAGGAGAACACTTTTGGAAAGATCAAAAAGAAGAAGGTTCCATGCATCACATACAGTGATATAGGGTGCAATTGCGTGCAAGAATCATGGGCTATGCAAAATTTAACATTGCCTGCATGCAACCGGTGTGCACAAGACCTTAACCTACAAAAGTGCATGTATGTAGCAGCCACACGACAAAGAGACATCTAATGGATGATAGCTGATCAAGTGAAAAACTCACTAATATGCATGGAACTAACTGAGGAAATAACTTGCGCTCAAGTTAAAAGGATAGATGCACTAGAGCAAGATCATCGCCAACTTCTAAACCTTAACTTGGAAAACATCAACCGGGGGAAGTTGGAAATTCCTAAAAAGTCAGACAAAAACCTTAATAAGAGACTGTCAGTTAATGTGCAACAAGCCAAACCCTTCTATGGACTTAAAACAGCCAGTGCACATATGACCTCTGAGAAAGGATGACCCTACTCATTATTTCAGATCTCCTCCTTCCAACTTAGTCATGGGGGAGATGGCAACCTCTGCTAATCATTTGAGGCCCTTAGTTCCTTTTTAAGTTTTTGTTTTACACATTTATATTTTACAAATTTCTTTAACTCTTCTTGTTTTTGTTTTGCAACATCGTTTATACTTTTTCATTTCTTTGGGTGTTTGTTTGTTTTGTTAGGCTTGTCACCTAATAAGTGCTCCTGATGGTGGTATGAACTATATTCTATTGATTGCTAATGTTTGGTTTTTACCTTGGAGTTATAATGTTGATACTAAGGTATTGTTCTTTTGATATAGCAGGCAATGAGTCCATGTCACCCATACATTCATACATTTCTATGGTTTCTCTTGGCTTGGAATTGTACAGTCCCTTTCTTAATAATAAAACTATTAATGAATTGGTGACTAGGCATTTCTCAAACTGAGGAAGGAATCAAGGACTAGAAAGGGTGGGACTTCAAGGGGATTTGATGCATTTGTGCTGGCCATTCTCTTGGGTGCTTGGATGTTTTCTTCTTGAGTTTTCCTTACCATTCTGAAATTGTTCCATTATTGGGAAGCTGGGCTAATAAAAATAATAAGTCTTTGCATGGTGTGGTTCTCAGGAAAAAAAACTGTGAGAATTCAAAGCACATCCCTTAAACAAAATAATCATCTGGGCTACAAGCACTGGTTATGGAACTAAACAAACATGTTCCCTCTAACTAAGGCCCTTTATTGCTTCCTACTTTTTCCTTTTTCATTCCCTTGGAATGGTGGTGACTCTTTGGTGGAAGCATTCTAGTTACTTCAAGTGGATGGATTGGCCAAATGTATTAATGCGAAGTCACTGCATGTGGATTGTTTGAGGCTAGATTTTGAATGAGATCTACTAAGTCACATTAACCATAAATACACAAGGGGCTGTACACCACCTTGCTCTTGGGACTCCATTCCATTCTCTTCTTTCCATCATTCTTTCTCCACTTTCCACCTCATTGCTGGTTGTATCAGTAGTCTATATGTTTGTTGATGTATTATTTTCTTTTTGGTAAATTCTTGTTGTCAAGACTTTAACTCTTGCTCCCAAATGACATTTTAAAAGCCTATGGACTCTTTGAATGTGGGATTGTTAGAGCATTAAGGACATGAGCCTACTTTGGGGAGGACCCACCGGTATTCCTATTTGGTGCATTAGTTAACTTCTTTCCCTTAAACATTTCTGCAATCACCATTTGTTTTGTTCATTACCACCTCTAACATCCATTTTATTAGCATTATTGTTGTTTCTTTTTCTCCATCTTTCTTATTCCTTATCTTTTTCCATTCTGTCGCTACCGGAGGATCGCTCTTAGTCATGGGGGTCCTGGTCCAATTTTTTCAATTTTCTCCTAACCCCCACACCTTGGGTAGCCACCAGTGTTATATCTCCAAAATCTGTATTAGGCATATCATAACTCATCCAATGGATCATACACAGAGGCAAGGTATCAACTACATTATGATTTATTTATCCTTGCTAATATGAGACTATGTTATGTGTGCAGATGGTAATCATACAACAATGGACTAGACCTGGAGGAAACACTTAGGATGGATTGGTGCTGGAAAAGTTATGCAAAGAATAAGATCGATGACATGGTTATGGATGGAAGGTGCAATCCTAGCATCAACAACAACACACCTTCTTCTTTTCTTTTCTTCTCTCTCTCTTCTCTCAGCTACTAAGTAAGGCCGAATGTCAAATGTGTATAGTGTTCACATTTATGGTCATGAACACTAATATTGCCATGTATTGTAATGATGATCTGTTCATGTGTCACCCCCATTCACCATTAGTATCATTCAGTCAATAATCCCATACCTTCCCAATATTTTGTAAGGAACTTGAGGACGAGTTTTCATTCAGTCATGGGGGTATGATGAGCTGCAATATCCCGTACGCGATATCGTGTCATGCCTCATTTTCTATAAATAAGAGGTGGTGCCCTTTGTTTCAAATAGTTAGACTTAGACCCTTAGCCAAAATCTTGTAGTTTTACCATTCCAGAGTTAGAATAATTTCCATGTGCTCACAGTAGGAGTAATAGAGTGAACGGATCTTTATTTGAGCAAATTGTACCTGAGCACACATTTGTGTATGGCAATAAAGACAAACCTTATGATAAACCTTGCAGCATATGGATTAAGCTAATTAGTAATTAATTATGTTGACTGTTTAATGCTTTCCTAGTTAATTAATCTCTCTCTCATCCTTTGACTCTCTTAGTTAAGTACACTCAATATGACTGCTTCGAGCATGCGTGTAGCACTTGGTAACCCAGTAACGACTAGCGTTTGGTAATCCCAGCAGTGTTGCATTGGTTCAGGATGTGTACGGCAAGTGGGAATGGATATTGGTTTTAGGAATAGTTAGAACTTAGTTAGTGAATAGTTAATGTAAGTTAGTCACTTAGTTCTTCTTACCTTTCCTTATTAGCATAAACCATTGAAAAGACAAAAAGCTATAAAAATCACATACCTCAAACTTACTTAACCATACAACCGTGACAATACAAGTAAGTTTGGGAGGACAATGATTGATTAACCCTGAGTGTTCCATTAAGGCACATAAGCACTTAGTCCTTGGAGTTCGATCGAATCGCGCATGAAATGCTCGTATTCGTATGGTTGAGTGTAGGGGTATCTCGCCACTCATCACAACATATGAAGGTACATCTGTTTTCAAGTAACCTAAGCTTCTTTTATTACAAAGTGAATATGAAAAACTTAAAATAAAAGAACAAGAGAAAATCAAGGATTGTTGTTTAGAGCTAATGATTTAGTTGTAGTTATCCAAGGGATTGGAAAAAATTTACCTAAAAGCGATGTCTTTATTTAAATGATTAGAGCTTTTCAACTTCAGTTTAGACCAAAAGTTAAAAGCCATGGAAGAAATTAGAGATTTCTCTGTCCTAAAATTTAAAGAGCTTCAAAGTGCATCCATTTCTTATGCGATGAATCTCATTAGTGAAGGTGTAATCAAAGAAAGCCTATTACCCTGAAAAGTTAATCAAAGGAAAAGGAGCCACTTGAACATGAAGTGAATAGTGAAGATAAATTGGCTCCCTTATCTAGAAGAGTTCAAAGATTACTTACACAAAAGAAAATAGCTTCAACCAATCAAGCATAAAAGGTAAGGAAAGAGGTAAGATTTTTAAAAGTTCAAATCTTGATGCATCCTCTATAGAATGTTGGGTTTGTGGTGCTATCGACCATCTGGCCTCCAAATATTCATGTGTTGGTAGGTTTTAAAAGAAGGTCCAATATGATGCTAAAATGAAAAAGAAAAATCATGATACTATTTGGAATGATGAATAAAGTGAGGAAGAAGTAGATGATTCTACGACAAGATCACATCTCATTTGTATGACCCTTACTGATGAAGATCCAATAATGAAAAGTAAAGAACCTAAAAGAATAATTGAAGAAAGGCATGACTTATTATGTAATGAAATTATATTCTTTCAAACACTATGTATTAAAAGGAAGAAGGCCTTGCATGATAAAGATTTGAAGTTGTTTCAACTAAATCAAAAATGCTTGAATCTCACACAAGAAAACTTAGACATAAGGGCTAAGAATCATAAATTAACATCCTCTTGTGAGAAAATTGCCAAAGAACTTGCATATAAAAAGCTTATAAATGAAAGACTTACAAAAGAAAAAGAGACCTTACGAATTATATTGGATCAAGGAAGAGATCCACATGACAAGAGTGGTTTGGAAGTCCACCAATAAAATGAGACATCTTCAAATACATCATCTAAATTGGATTATACTCCAAGTTTTGGTCATCTTGCCCAAATAATAAGAATTAAGTGTTATTGTTGTGGAAAGTATGGACATAAACACTCAAATTATCATTTAAAAATAAAGCATTATAACATGACTCCTTGATCTTATCCAAAGATGCCTCGAAAGAATGTCTTACAAGTTAAAAAGGTGTGGAGAATCAAACCAAAGAAAGTAGAAGAAAGTACATATACTTATATGATACATCAAACTACAAGAGTCCTCATAAGGTACAATCAAACACCAAGGATACAAGAGAATTTTGATGATTATAAAGGAGGGACTTTGAAGCGAGAAACTCATCATAAATATACCTAAATAAAGCACCTTTTTTAGAGAAAGAAAAGTATTAGTAAGTATTTTCATTTACTTGCGTTATGCTTTTAACTTTGTTTTTAAACTAAAATTATCCTTGGTAGCATCCCCTATGAACCCTCATATCTATTAAATCTCCATAGCCTAAAAAGAGCCAACTATATGTTGGGATGTTCCACTATTTTGTGAGACATCCCACCTAGGACATCCCATCCAATTTTAGGATGTCCCACTATGAACAGATCCAACTAGGGTGAGATGTTCCATTTTTACTTGGAATGTCCTAATTTGCAACATAAACCCTCGAGGGCATCGACTATATAAATCTAATCATCCTTTTTCTCATTTCATCTTGCTCAAGCCTTTGACATCCTAGTGTAATTAACTAGGCCCTCTTCCTAGTTGCATTTTTAGTTCATTTTTGCTCAAATTGATGGCACACAAGAAGGTTGGAACTTCAAGGGTGCCTCCTCGCAAGGGTAAAAGCAAAAAAGGAGCTTCTATAAGTAAAGAAAAGATCTTATCAGCCTCAATTTTGATCTACATATGCTCAGCACTAGTTTGAGTTAACTCGTTTCATCTCTATTATATTTGAAAGGAATCTCAATTTTAAGCAGTGCCATCAGAAGGAGTTAGTGGCATATTTTCAAGCAATTATTTAGGCTTCAATTATTTCCATTACTTATTGTATACCTAAAGTACTGATTAGATAGTTCTATAATAATATTTTAATTATTGATGTTGCTCTTGGGACACTTTCATCTATTGTTGGGGGCATTGTGTTTGAAGTTTCACCTCAAGTGGTGAATGCTTTAGTTGGGATTTCAACTTCTGATGTGCACAAGGTTGTCATACATTCTATGAATGACATTTTTATAATAGGATGATTCAATTTTCTCATCATGAATTTTGTCATGCCATTATTGGTAGCTTTGTTTCACTAAAAAGTGGAAAAATTTATGGGTGTCAAATGTCCCAAGATGCTTCCACCCTCTCTCTTACTATCATGTATAACATTATTGTAAAAGGGGAAAGCTACAATTATCTACTGCCAATGCAAGCTTTTGTTCTATGTTGTCTTCTATTCAAGCAGCCATTAGACTTGGGGCACATTACTTGTAGGGACATGTTAGGGTTGTCTTTGAGACAAAGAGTTTATGGACACCCTCTTCTTATCAACTTACTTATTCATTAGGCAGGTGTCTCTATTCCTGATATATCTCTTCTTAAAGGAAAGGGAAGTCGTGCAAAGTTTTCAAAGAAAAGAAGCACAACTCTTGCTAATTCTAAGGTTCTAGCTTCTTTACCTCATAAAGCATGAAGAAAGCAAGCAACATCTCCATCTAGGGCCTCTCCTCAGATTAGGAGGTATAAATCCATAAGTTCACAAGTGAAGTCTACCATAAGAAGGCACTAAAATCTTTTGGCAAAACCTTTGGGATGATTGGATGAAATCTCTTTTACCTATGCAAGAGAATGAATTTAGCAGGCATTTCACCTCCTTCAGATGGTCAATAGTTTGAGGAGATTGCTACTCCTCATTAGATCAATAGTGATGAGGACATTCTAGCTCCTACTAGACATTCTACAGTAGTAGGACCATCCTAAGGATATGATTTGGGCAATGCATTAGATTCCAAGGATCTTGCTCAACCACTAGCTCATGTTCAGGGAGAGTCTTTTTCTCACATTAAGCAACTTGAACCGAGTTCATTTGTGTAGGAAGATGTTTCTCAATCATTTGAGTAGTAGGTGATGGAGAGCATTTTTGGTACAGTAGCTCATTAGGAGCAAGTAGCTTCCAAGACTTACCAGTGAAAGGGTACTTCCTCATCCTCCCAACAGGTTCCATCTCATCCTCTTTCATCATCATGATTGTAGGTGAATCTTTAACCTCAAAGAGCTCCTATTGCAACATCTTCTCCTGAAACTCCAACACCAGTAGCAATGATGATGAGGAGAAGACATACCAACCCACTTGTGTAACTTCCAACTCTAATGAGGATGATGTTGATAAGGAGGGTAGTGGTTAGAGATTCTTTATAATCCCCACCTTTTGGATGATGTCCAAAAAAGAGGAGAATTTTTGTAGTTGTATGTGGTTATGTGCATGCTTGTGGTGATACAGTTATGGACACTTTATTGGTTGTATGGTTTGAACATATTGTGATGGTATCTGTCATGCTATATGCATTTCTTTTATCAAGACTTTGGAGATAGGTTGTGGAATGATCAATGTATATTAGCTATATGTGATATTATGATTTAATTTTACTTACACTATGCATTATGGATAAGTGGATAGATATGAATAGCCTTTGGGTTATTTTTGATATTTCTATTTTCTTATGTTGTCCTCTTGTCATTATGATTAATGGATTTATGCTAGCTAACTATTTCATTCTATTTTCCTTTACTTTTCTTGTTGCCATAGGATTAACAATATATATATATATAGACACAATTTTTCTTAACTGTTTATCATATAATATTATGAATTATGCCAACCCATTTTCACAAGTTTTGGACATCACCAAAAAGAAGGAGATTGTTAACCTATTGGTATGTCAAAACCTTGGAAAATGAAGAATGTGAAAATGTGCTTGTTGAAATCTTACAGGACTTGTAAAAGATAAGAATAAGATGAAAAAAGCTTAAGATCATGACAAGAACCTAGACGTAGTGATGGTGAGATTGGAACAAGACCAAGTTAAGAGATCAAGATGAGATCTACATGACTAAAATCCCAACTAAGATTACAAGATGTCAAGGATGCATGAAGCCTACAAGTTAAACAAAGATGTTCCATTATTTGCCTAGACATCCCAAAAGATTAGCAAATGTCCTAGAGGTGAAACCTTAGTCCCAGGCCAAACATCCCACAAAAATAACAAACATTACAAATGTTGTTGAGATGTCCCAGCTAGGACATCTTAGGTGAGACGTCCTAATTTCTAGTGGGACATGCCACCTACAAGTGGCTAGTTTTGAGTGAGATGTCCCAAGCTTGAATGGGACTTCCTGACTAGCCATTTCCTAGCCATTGCACAAATTTTGAGGGTTGTATGGGAAGGAAAAAGGTGATAAAATAGATTTCAATCCTTGTGAAAAGGACAAGCATTATTAATTAGAATATTTAATCATCGTATACATCAAGTGAATATTTTGTTCCTCAATTCTCCATCATTTGTGAATTATTTTATGTGAGCTTAAGTGCAAGGAATTTATAAAGTGCAATTACATTCTTTCCTTAATTCTTTTTTCCTTTTTGTAAACCCTATGACATTGATGTGCTTCTTGTGAGAACACATCAAGTGAGCTTGTTGGAACCTTGCAGGGTTGAGTGTATTTCTAGTGAAAAAACACTCCATGAAGTTCTCATGTCATTGTAAAGGTTGTGGGATCCTTGAAACCACATTTTGAGCTTGTTGGGACCTTATGGGGTTGAGTGTGTTTCTTGTGAGAAAACACTCCATGTTGAGCTTTGTAGCGACTGAAAATATTGGATGCTAGAATGGTACACCAAGAGGTTTATGGTATGCATAGTTTGACACCGCATCTATGTGAGGGCCTGCTAAATGCAGAGACAGGGTTTCCAGAACGGTATTGTCAATCGAACTAGGACTTACGAGATGTGATGTTGAAACATTGTTAGGTAACGCACGATGTTTACAATGTCAATGGTGTCAATAATAGTGAACATAGTCTAGGATTCCCCTCGAAAACAAAGGTGTCAACATGCAGTTACATGCAAAAATAGCAAAAAAATGTAAGTAAATGCTAGAATGCGAGTAAAATGCTGAAAAATGCACAAGAGGAGAGTGACAAAGAGAGCAACACCATCCCAAACAGGGGGAGGGGGGCAGGATAAGTGTAGTTAACTACAAGAAGGATGAAAAGGCACACGGTGTACAAACACACATAGTAGGCAATGTAGACATAGTCTTATGGCTTTTGGGCTATACAAACATGCATAATAGGAAACATAGTCATAGTCTTATGGAATTTGGGCTATACAAACATGCATAATAGGTAACGTAGTCACAGTCTCATGGTGTTTGGGCTATGAAGACTGATGTTTGCTATGGTGTCTATGCTTGCTGGGTTGGTTGCCATAGTGTCTCATGGGCTACAGTGATCTATGGTGGTGTCCTACAGTGGTGTGCAGTAGTGCCAAGTGCTAGCTTGAAGTTTTTTGAAATGCCAAGTGCACTTGAATGCAAGAATGCTCAAAATTCTAATTTACCCACTGGATGCAAAAATTTTCAAACCCTAAAACGTAGAGTGTTGGGGTATTTATAGGGTTAGGATTGCCATGAATTGCAAATCAAGCACCATGTGGTGGAGGGATATTTAGGAATACACTAATCCCAACTACACTCCCACTGAAGCAAATGGTGTTCTACTAGTATGTTCCAATGAACCTCATGAGACTCCCAAATTGTGACTATGTTGCCTAAATGACATGTGCTAGTGCTGAACAAATCGCCACGTACCTAAAAATAATGCAAAATAGTGCAAGTTTGGAGACTATGTTGTCCACTCTCTCGAGTGGTGTCAAGCATGGGTAACACTTGGAGATAAATGGGGGGTGCAAAAGAAATGCAAATTATGGATCCTACTTGCCAAAGGTATGTTGGAGCTAAGACAAAGCCTAGTGATAAGTTTTGGAGTCTTCTGAAGGCTATTCTGGTAGACTACGTTGACTACACTCTAGAGCATAGTCCCAACAATTGGCCAAATTTTGCAAAACTAAGCTTCAATGCTAATTACGCTCTAAAGTGTAGTAGGGAGCATAGTTACAACAGTTAGAAATTTTGCCAAACTATTTCTTCCATGTCAAGCAAGCTTGATAACTTCTAACTTGACACTTAGGAAAATTTGCAAAACTAGTTATTTGTGTGCTGACTACACTGACTATTCTCTAGAGCATAGTCCCAGTAGTGAGAGCGTAGTCCAACACTTAGAAAAATTTGTAGTTGTTGTCAACACTTAGAAAAAATATTGTAAATTTGGTCTTGTGTTGCAAAATTATGCTAAGTACCCTCTAGAGCATAGTCCTAGCAATGGAGAGCATAGGCCCAACACTTAGAAAAAATTTTCCTTGTGTTGACACTTAGACAAATTTACAGTTGAGACATAGTGGCCCAAATTTGGTGATGTTTCATTGGCCCCTCTTTGTTGACGTCTAGAGGAGTGGCTCGAGAGGCATTGACAAAGAACGTAAACCACCATAGTAGACCCTGCACCAAAATCTCTCATTAGTACCTAACTGAATGTCACTGCACCATGCTCAAGAGTGCTAAGGGTTATGGTATGTTGGAGGAAAAGGGTGTAGGTAATGTGCTAAGGATGGATGGGAGGCAAAATGTAAGTAAGATGTCATGTTGCAAGATGTGGAGTCAGCATGGCTTATGGTAATCATGACACCAAGGTGGCTTACTGCCAAAATGGTGACCTCTTGTCAGGATGCTTATGAGAGAGTTAGTATCCATGGCACTAAAATGGCTTACCTCTAAAATTGTGATCTCTTGTTAGAATGCTAAAATGAAAGAATTAGCATAGATTCAGGGTTGGACCCATTGTGAAATTGTAGCTTTGCTAATTTTTCTTGGGGACATGCTTTGCCCTATTTGCCATTTTTCTTTTTTTATTTTTGCTCTTTTTTTTTCTTTTTTGCTTTTTTTTGTGACTACAACACAAACCTACTTTGGGTTCTGCACATTGTGAAATGCTAGCTATGAGATGCTTCCCACCTAATGGGCTTTGCTTTGGTGCATGCCACCTAATGGGCTTTACTTTGGTGCAACCACATTGCATCTGTAGGACAGGTGTTTCCTCCCTAAGATGAGTTGCATTACATTTTCTTAGGATTTAACCAGTCCACAAAGGCTCCCCAAGGAATGAATTGCATTATGTCTTCCATGGATTCTGCAGTTGATGTGAAGAGGGTGGCATGTACATCGAAGGGGTTTGCAAGCTTGGTGATGTAGGGGAAGGTGGGAGAATGCAAGGTAAAAGAGATGATGCAAGTAGGCTATAGTAGGGACAACAGGGATGTGCACTCTTGAGTGGCTTGGCTAGTCCAATCATACACATCAAAGCAATGTGATAACTTACTGCTGCGATGAGATGCATCTCTACATGATCACCTCCAGGGCTTCATCTTGCAAACATAATTTAGAGAAAATAAGAAAACAACCACACAGCATG
This sequence comes from Gnetum montanum, assembly GCA_015680685.1. Taxonomy (NCBI): domain Eukaryota; kingdom Viridiplantae; phylum Streptophyta; class Gnetopsida; order Gnetales; family Gnetaceae; genus Gnetum; species Gnetum montanum. Next base: position 203,782 of record MNCI01000667.1, on the reverse strand, counting down.
AGATGCGAGGATGTTGCAAATACTACAATGGCTAAACTAGTTACAAGTGTCACCCAAAGGTTGCATTGATGACAGGAGCTCCGAAAGGCTACCAAAATGCTAGGGGGCAGTAACGTTGCAAATGTTTCAAAGGTCTCTACCAACAACAAGAAATCCATTCTAGGACTACAGTGTCCCCACCTGTGTGGTGCAGCAAAGTGGAAATGGTGGATAGGGAAAGTTAGGATTATTCTCGCTCACTTACTCGTCGAACCATGCATGAGTGATGGCAAACCCAGTTTAAGGTCTCAGTAGACTATGGTGTGATAGTTTATAGTCCTAGTAGACTACTACATGCTAATTTAATATCATAGCAAATGTGTTGTTGTGTCAGTCTAATGTCATGACCCAAGGACAAATTATGCTAGTTTAGTGTCATGGTAGATAGTTTGTGCTAGCTTATAGTCATAGACAATGATCTGTGCTAGTTTATAGTCATACCAAACTAAAGGCTCAGTTGCTAGTGTAGCGTCATAGTGAATGAGTGTTGTGCCAATTTAATATCATAGTGGACAAATGTTGTGCTAGTTTAATGTCATAGCAAATGAACTCTACTGGTTTATAATCGTAGTAGACTTACAACACTATTTTAGCATAATAATAGACTTTCTACATCATTTTATAGTCATAGGAGACTTTGTGCTTACCTTGCTTAGTTGAGATGCAACGTTGCATACTAGGCATAGTAAGGCTTCAAATATGAGCAGTTCATCTGATTAGCAAATTCATTGTCATCTTGATTAGCAAGTTTGAATGCTTTATTATCATAGGTTGTAGTGACCAAGAAAGGTCCTTCCCAATTAGCTGAGAATTTATCTATGTGCTCACGAACAACCTTGAGAACTAGGTCCCCTTTCTTGATTAAGTGCTGGTGCTAATTGTGATGGTACTTTTGTCGTTGCTTTTCTTGGTACCACTCAATGCGACCAAGCATCTACATGTGCTCCTTCTCTATAGAGTCAAGGTCCATAGTTCTCAACTCATCATTCTAATCCTAATTAATGAAGTTTGAGAGGATCACATGGAGCAATGGAACCTACAACTCAAGAGGTAAAACTACTTCAAACCCATAAACAAGGCTATATGGAGTCTTACCCATTGTTGTTTTGCATGTCGTGTGATATGCCTAGAGTATGTAGACTAATTGTTTGTGCCATTTCCATTTACTGCTGCTAAGCATCTTCTTTAAAAAGTTGACAATGACCTTGTTTGTGGCCTCCACTTAGCTGTTCTCGTACAGGTAGTATAGTGACAAGAAGGAATGTTTAATGCCAAAGCACTCATAGAAGGCCTTGGTTTCATTATTACTAAACTATGGCCCATTGTCCATTACCATAGTCATGGGTAAACCAAAATGGATCACTATGTTGTCAAGCACAAATTTGCAAACCTACTGTGATGTTATCTTCCTAAGGGGAATAGCCTCAACCCACTTAGTAGAATACTTAGTTGTGGTTATAACAAAGCTATGCCCCATGGTTGACTTTGGTATTATAGGTCCAATGATGTCCAACCCCCAACATTGAAATGACCATGTGATCTGTGTTGTGTGCAGTTTAGTTGGTGGCACATGTATTAAGTTGTCATGCCATTGACAAATATCACACATCTTAACCTTAGAGACACAATCGTGCTTCATGTAAGGCCAATAATAGCCTAAGCATCTGATTTTCATGACCATTGCTCCGGATGCTATGTGACCTCTACACAATCCCTTATGGACTTGTTCAACAATCATTTATGCTTCACTATTGCTAACACAGGTCAACAATATGCCATTGTAGGATCTACAACATAGTGTGTTATCTTCCATGATGACATACTGCCACAATCGTTTATGCACTGTGTCCTTTTGGGTAGTGGTTAAATACTACAAAGGCTCACCCTATAGAACGTACGCCTTAATGTCGTTATACAATTCTACTATGTGGGTTGTGCTAACTATGCCTATGGATGCAATATCAATGGTTTGTGTGATAGGCACAGTGCAATCTACCACCAAGGTGGACAATGCATGAAACATGTTAGGTACAATACTTATGGCTAATGTTGCTAAAGCATCGGCTATGGCGTTTTCATTCCTAGGGATATATTGAACATCTACGGTTGCAAACTGTTTCAGTAAGTGTTTCATCAAGTCACAATAAGGTTGTAGATGTTGGGATTTACAAGCATAAGCCTCTATAACCTGGTTGATCACTAACTACGAGTCACCTTGGAATGCTATGCTTTGGATTCCTAGTCGTAAGTTGCTAAGATACCTCTGAGGAGACCTTCATACTCTACCACATTGTTAGTGCACAGGAATGTATATGCAAAGGATCAAATCTCCCTAGAGGGGAATGTGATGATGGTAGTGGCATTACCCCCTTGAGAGGTCAAAGCACATCAAAATGCAAGAGTACCTCAAAGTTGTCAAGAACGTGGTTGATGCTATCAACATGCTCATCCAAAAATTCTAGATCAATTGTTGCTTGATCATTGATGGGCAAAGCCATGAGTTATGTGGTTATAGCTTGACCTTTCATTGAGGCTTGCACTACATAATGTAGGTCAAACTTTGTTGTTATTGCTTTCCAACATGCAATGTGATTGCTCTCATAGATATTCATTGTAATTACTCAAAGTACGTTACTCTTGTAGATGATGTTAACTTGACTAGGAAAAATATAGTGCCTTCACTTCTTGAGTGAAAAGACCAAGGCAAGGCAATTCTTCTTCACATCATTATACTTTGCTTCATAGGCAACCAATGCATGGCTTAAGTAGTATACTAGGACCTCTATGCCATCATCTCACTTTTGGCAAAGCAAAGAAGCGATGGATGTGTTGAGGTAGCAAGGTAAATGTAAAAGGGTTTATCCCCTTATGGAGGGTAGATCATTGGAAGGTGAGATAGCTCCTGTTTAAGGTTGTCAAATGCCTCTTGGCATTGAGCTATCCACTCAAATTGGACTCCTTTTTTGAGCAAGTGTTGCATTGGTTGCAACTTATTGGTCAATCATGCGATAAACCTACGTATAAATTGCAATCGACCCTGCAACCCTTGTAGCTCCTTAAGGTTGGCCAATGGTGCTAACTTGTATATGACCCTAACTTTTGTGGGATCTACGTGTATGCCTACTTCAACTACTACAAACTCAAGCATCTGGCCCATCTTGACATTGAAAACACATTTCTTGGGATTTAACTTAAGATTTTGTTTCAAGCAACATTTAAGCACAAGGTCTAAGTCATTTGCATGACTGTGTGCTACTTTGAACTTAATTACTATGTTATCCACATAATCATTGAGTAAACCTAACATGCAGTTGCTAAAGATGTATGTTATGGCATGTTGATAAGTTGCTACTAAATTCTTAAGTCTGAAAGGTATCATGGTGTAACAAAATGTACCCTAAGAAGTCATAAAGGTAGTAAGAAGCTAGTTCTCTGGGTTGATCTAAATCTGGTTGTACCTCGAGAATCCATCCATGAAGGTTAACAAGGCATGTCCAGCCATAGCATCGACCAATTGATCAATACCAAGCAATGGGAAATCGTCTTTAATGGTTGCCTTGTTCAAGTCTTGGAAGTCTATGCAAATGCGTATACTTCCATTTTTCTTGGGCATGACCATAATGTTGGAGATCCAGACTGCATAGTCAAGGGCCTGGATGAAACCAACTTTGTAGAGCTTAGTGATTTCATCATGGACTACCAATGCCACCTCAGGCCTAACCTACGTACTTTCTACTTAACTGGTTTTATGTTGGGATCGGGGATAATGTTATGCTACACTACGCAAGGATTAACCCTGGCATGTCTTCATAGGACCATGTGAATGCTTTAATGTTGTTGTTACGAACTTTAGCAATATTTTGGGAGTGTTGAGGCTTTAGTAAAGAACTAAGTCTTAATGCCTTTACCTCACCACTAGGTGTTGCTACAAGGATTTGAATGAGAGGATCCTTAGTAACATCACCTGTCTCTAAATCTAGAGCCTTAACTAGATGGTCTAGCTAATCTAGCAGTGCCTCTACGGATGTTATGTATTATCATAAGCTATGAGCTCAAGGTCGAGGCATTGCATGAGATCACCATGGGGCTTAGTGAGGACTAGAAGTGAGTGAAGATGCTCATACATAGTCATGTTGTATTCCTATGAAAATCCTACAAAAACAACGAGAAAAACATTAAGCCACATCTATCTTAATGAAGTTGGTATGCAAAAAAATGAAGGAAAGCAATGCAATAAAAATTTTCCTAAGTATGCACATGTAACATTAAAGAAAATAAGCACGTTGGTGCTGTTGGTGCTAATTTTAAGCCTCGACAGGCCATGGATGCTAGTATAAGGTCTTAGTGGACAATGGGGGGCTAGTTTAAGGTTTTAGTGGACCATGATATGCACTACATGTGTCAGTTTGGGCAAGGTTGGAAGTTTGTAGAAACATGGAATCAACCTGCATGCTCACTGGGTAGCAAGAAAAATTTAAAATTTTTCTAAGTTTGGGGACAATCAAAAAAATTGAAAATTTTTTAAAGTCTGGGTAAGTACGCTCCCAGCCAACTAAATAGTGTTGAGCATAGTCTAAATCATTAAGTGGTCCGTGGGGGTATATATAAAAGCACGTTTGACCTTTGGTAAGTTTGTCATTTTTTAATTTGAAAAATGTAAACTTTAAGAGCATAGTGCACTATTTTTGAAGAGCGTAGTTGCGACCAAGATGACTTGCCAAAGTGGACACCTGCACCCCAAATTGGCAAATGTGGATGAGGGAGAATGGGCACTAGACCACCTGCCACGGGCACGCATGGAAGAATGAAGGACGCCAGCATGTACAAGTACCCTAACCACGCTCTCCCCTTTTTCTACCGTTTTTGCCTTTGCTTTGCTTGTCTTTTGCATCGAGGGTTTTGGGCTTTGGCGGTTGGCGGTGCCCTGCCATGGCAAGGGCCGTAACCGCCATGGCACCATCGTGGAAGGGAGGGCATGTGCTTCGAGAAGCCAGGGATATTTTTTGGCGCTGATTGTAGTGCAATGATGGTTTTGTTATTATGTGCATGGGCAATGGGAGCATGCTGAGGACATGAGGATTTTAATGCAATCGCGGCTGCCATGGCAACCCATGCGATCACCAGTCGGGAGGCCATGGGTTGTCATTAAGCCATGCACAGGGCCGCAAGTTTGGATGGTTTACTTGCTATTGGTGGAATTTGATGGGATGCAACGGGTGGCTACAATTTTTGTGTTTTTTGTACTTTGCATGGTGTAGGGTAGGGATTTGGGGTTTGGCAGCAACGAGGATCTACTGTTCGTGGGGAAAATGGTGTAGCGAGGGTTATGTAAATTTTTTTTATTTTTAAAAATGTTTGCACACAAGGTGGGGATGCAAGCGCCAACAGTGGCAATGAGTGGCTTGTCGTAGGGTAAGGACGTGATAGGGGGTTTGCCCCGCAAAAACTTTTGCATTATTTTTTTTGTCATTATTTGAGGAGAAATGTGAGCAAGAATTAAGTGCGTCGGGGTTGAGAGGGCCATGGGAGCGTCACACTTTGTAGTGCAGCTGTGCGACTGCATGGGCCGCAAAGGAAGGCTTAGTGCCAAGGGCACTTTTCAGCATTCTCTATTTTTATCTTTTTTGAAAAAAAAAATTATTATAGTGGCAGGGCAAGGCAAGCGGTGTGGTGCGCGGCAACACCATCGGTGTGGATGGCATGGTTGGGGGTGTCGGACCCCAAAAAATAAATTTAATTAATAGAGAAAAAAGAAAATAGTACAAGAAATTAGGACACGCTCACCTCAAAAGAGGAGAAACTACAAGAAATTAGGAAAAACGAGAGAGAGAGAGAAAAAGTTCAAGAGCTCAACTGCAGCATTAGCTGTTGAACAATGTCTCCTTGAATAGACAAGGAGAGAATATTAGTAGGAGAATCACGTTGAAAAACCACATTACAACGAAATTTCCAGATAGCATGGAGAATAAGGGGACGAAGGCGACACCAGATATAAATCAAAGAGCCTTGAAGATGCGGAGTGTCACCAAAAAGAACCTCATCCAAGCTTGGTCGAAAACCCTGTAAAAACCTGCCACACCAAATCCAAGAGCTATGAGCAAGGGGACAAGAAAAAAAACAGTGAGTAAATGCATCTTCCCTGTGACAAATAGGACATCGCGGGTCAGGAACCCCCAGATGAGAGCGCCGAACACCCACAGGAAGACCTTGGTGAATCAGATACCACAGAAAATGTTGAATCTTTGAAGAAGTAGGAGTAGTCCAAATAGTCTGAATACGTTGCTTCCAAACCTGCACATTAAGATTAACTTGCCAAAGATGGTTGAATCTAGGCCAAATATTAGTAGTGGAATTAATAAGAGAGTAAACAATCTTAGAATGATAGGGAAAGACTTGATGACCAGAAGTCCAAGAAAGATCTAAAAAACCACCAAGGGAGTCTTGAATAACAACACTTCTGTTCAAGCTATCCAAAATCGTACAAAAGGTAGACTTTTGAGCAGCATTAATACCGTAAATAAGGTGACATTCACTCCAAGTAATCCAACGATTATGAATGCGAAGAGAGGAGAGGGAGGAGATGCCAAGCTTATCCCAAGTGCTACAAAGACGAGGACGCTTAATGGCCCAAGGTTCATTGTGGATGGGAATCCACCAAGGAGAAAGCTTATCAAGTGTAGAGTAAGAGATAGTGATAGTGTTAAAGTTCCAAAATTGACTGATATAACACCATGCCTTCCAAATGTGTTTGATGACAACAGAACCAGAAATGGTAATACCAGTGGATGGCATGGTTGCAGAGGTTACACATATGTTAAAGCATAGTGGGTGGAGCAACCATGGCCATCACAGCACATGGCACCATGACAAGGTGGAGTGAAACAAGTGGTGGGTAATACCGCGGCAGGGTGTAGTGCCTAGGGGGATTGGTGAGCAATGCACAATGCCATGGTGGGCAATACCGTGGCAAGGTGTAGTGCCTAGGGGGATTGGTGAGCAATGCACAATGCCATGGCAGGGTGTGGTGCACAAAGAGTGTGTTGGTGCAGAAGCCAAACCTCAATTTTCACTAGTCATAGCCAAGACTACGCTCTCGCCTTGCCGGCATAGTTGATGTCAAGTGTTTATCAAAATGGCCCATCCAATAGTTCCAAAGTGTAGTCAAAGTGATCCAGAGTTTAAAAAAATTGCAATGTTTTTGAAATATGCTCTTAGAGGTAACCCAAAGTTAGAAAAAATTTGCAACGTCCCAAACTACACTATTCAGACTTAGAAAAATGTTTTTAAAAATTTTGTGAATTGTAATTGATGCTAGACTTACAAGATGTGAAAATGCCAACAATGCTTCGTCTATAGCTTTTGCATATAGAGGAAGCTAAAATTGCATCCAATGTATATACACTAATGCTTCGTCTATAGCTTTTGCAATTGCAAGGTGCTACTAAAGCCCATCCTAGTTATCATGGAGCTCGTTGGCATTTTTTGTTACATGAGTGAGCCTGTTCCCAACATGCTTGCACCAGATATGTGTGTGGATCAACAGGTAGTGTGGTTCTGGCTAAGAGCACATGAGTTCCTGGAATTCCTGTTGCAACACTTTAGTTTGATGATGTCGTCACACTTAGCGATGGAGGCTACCAATGTCATCACAAAGACATTGCTACCCAGGGCTAACCAGGACATTTTAAGGTTCATATATGAAGAGCCCATTACTAATGATGATAGAGTAGGTAGTTTGGGAGCTCATCCCTTATTTAGGATCTAACAAATGCAAAAGTTCTCTTGTTACAACAAGAGCAACATCCTCTTCGTTGCTCTGTGCATGCACACTTTATTCTAGAACCCACCTGGAACTGTATACTGCACTGGAGGGTAAGTGCTCTTATGGTTTCTTGCATTGTGTTCTTTGCTTTTGGCTCATGCTAAGTTGCTAACTGCTCATGGTTAATTCCAGATTCAGAGTTGATGACTAGGGTCTACACAATGAGAGGAATGCTCTTAACTTCACTCATACCACCCTAGAGGTATTCTCATCTAGCCCAAACTTTTGGGAGGTTGTACTTGAGTAGGTGGGATCTGATCTCAAGTCCCGCCCTACCTAATACCTGAGGGTGTACGAGTGGTGTAAAATCCATGATTGGCTAGATGAGGAATGGACTAGTGGTGAGCTCAACCTTGAGGGGATGTTTGCACCACCACCTTCATCTCACACACCATTTGTTCCACGTAAGCATTTATTGTTTTGGCTCTTATGCTTGCTCACATGTGCTCATTGATTTGCCCTTACATGGTGTTAACATTGTTTTTGCCTTTATTGTAGTGGCAATTGCTTTAAGAGGGGTGATGGTGGCCACCACAAGCCACACTAAGGCCACCATCATCATGAAATATGGTGATGTAGAGGGTGTGCAGCATCGGTTGTGCCACCAGGCCTCAGAGGCATTGACCAATAGGCTCACCTGTGTTGGGTTGATGGACCTTTTCTTGGCCCTTAGTCTAAGCATTCTGATGACCGAAATGGTCACCATCATAAACTCCTTCAATAGCAATGTTCACAACTTTGTCACCTGGGTGCATGGTGTAATGGTAGTTCTAGACCTCAGTAAGGCCTTCTTTACTAACCTCTTTGGCCGTCCCACTAATGACCCATTGGTCATTGACAAGGCTAATAGGGAGGTGGACTACAAAGGAGAGATTGAGGGCTAGTTGAGGACCACTCGATCATACAAGGGCATCCCCATTAAAGACATGCTTGGGTCTGAGGTCTGGGAGCTCTACCCCCTTTTCTGTGCTTATACTTTCCTGAAGTTGCTCTTCCAAGGAAAAATCCTTAGGGTGGAGCAGGCACAGGTGATTAAGAGATACTATAGGAGAGCATGAGGTTCAACTAGGCCTCCTACATCGCCACTAGCTTACAAGTAGAGATCACTAGGCTACACTTCAACCTCCAAGCGAGATCTTATGTACACTTCGCATTCTTCGCAAGGTATCTATGAAGCTTCACGGAGCTCTTGGTGGTATGTCATAGTGGGCGATGGGTCATGCAGGATTGTGAGAAACTATCAAAATCTTGGGTTAAGCATATGTTCATGACCAACCACACGTAGGATCTCCTAGAAGGGATTAATGAGTCATATTTAGTAACAACCAAAGGTCTCTTGGGGTAGTCACACTATTCACATGATAGTGTAGGCAAGGGTTCCCTAGTTAGCATTATGAATGTGAACAAGGTTGATTGTTATATTGCAAAGATGGTGGAACTGTCCAAGGTGAAGATCAAGAGGCCATGCCCTGTAGAGGAGGCTGCTCTTGAAGTTGGAAAGGTAAGTGGCAAAAAAATCCATGTTAAGCTTTCTAGCTTATGCACAAAGGTTGCAGGTTAGTACATGTACTTTATCAAATGCATTCATTTTTTTTGTACTTTTCATGTTCATATTTTTATGTTTTTTACTATGTTATATTAGTGCACTAATGTATACTAACATGTGCTAACATGCTATGTTTGTAAATTGTCAAAATTAGGAGAGAGGGATGCCAGAGCAATGGTGGAAGTAGTAGTAGAAGAGTTCCCTCCTCAAACTGAGGAGGGGAAAGCACATGGGAAGGAGCTGCATGAGGCCATAGAGACCCTCCAACAATTGGAGGAGGGGCTATTCCACCCCGATGAGGGTGATTTTAACCACCTTTTTGATAGCATGCAGTTGGGTAACCCCCCCTACTCTCACACCTGAGGGTCTACTAGGTGAGTGCTTTAGATTGCCACCTATTGTTGCTCTTTTGCTCTAGCATCTTTGGCTATTTAGTTGTTGCTAAGTGCATTGTTATGTAATAGCCCCAAATGAACCTACTAGCAGTCCAATGTCTACCTACCACATGAAGTCGTGGATAGACACACTTAACAAGTTTTCCTTCATGGAAGGCATTGTGGAGGATATGGTTGACCATCTACAATAGGCAGATCCTAAGCTTGATATGTGTATAATTTTTCTTTGCTTATGTTGTTTTACCAATTTGATGCTTAGTCTATGGCTAAGGTTGATTTTCTTGTTGCATGTCAACTAGTTCTAATCTTTGCTAAGATCTGAGCAGGGTGGCCAAAGTAGATGTTGTCCCTAAGTTCCCTCCTAAAGTGGAGTAGGTGCCTCATCGTACATACGATGCAGCCAGCAAATGCACACTTTCCTGAGTGAAAGCATTGTGGGTCTATAGGCGCTCAAATGAGCACTTGTGGAAGCACATCTATGAGCTCCAGGAGAGGGTGGCGAGTCAAGACATAAAGATCGAGGAACTTCAATCTCGATATGACTTTTGTGGCTCAATCATGTGGAGACAATGCTTGTAGATCATAGAGATAGATTATGCCAAGTACTAGTTGGCCATCTGGGGTAAAAATGAGGCCACTCGAGAGATTATTGAGCAATTGCTACAAATGGATCTGCTTGCCTAAAAGAACTAGGATTCGAAAAATTACAATGCAAGGCTATGTGGGTTAGAGAAGACCCAAAAGAAGCACAAACACCACTACAAGCACGAGTGATATGCGTATCTTTAGTAGCTCAAAGAAGAGTCCATCGAACATTGTTACCTTGAGATGTTCCTTAAGGTAATTGGTGATCGATGGGCCTATGAGTTGTTCACTCATCATATCGTGGTGATTGGCTCTTCAAAGAGGTAGATTATCACACCCTTAGAAGAGGATTCATCTACTATGTTTTCCATAGAGCCACCCGCATGGACCACTGTGGATAAAGGTAAGACCCTTGTGGGGATTGCCTTTGGCCAAGAGCACTGGACATGGCTATCTAAGGTTGAAATCCTCCAGCACTTGAAGGAGGGCTACCACCAAACATGATCAATGCAAGATCCTCTCAGGTTAGTTTTTTTGTGTTGTTTTTATGCTTTTCATGTTAGTTTGCATATTGTACATTTGCTTATTGGTCTACTATTTTGTTAGTATTGTAGTAGGCACCAAGTGATGTAGGCCTCAACAGCGTAGTCGAGGAAGAAGCACCCCCACCTCCACCTAGTACCACTAGTTGAGCATGTTCCAATGTAGCCCTGTTGTTGGGCATTTTTGCATTTTTATGCATCTTTTGCCACACGGTGTTGATGCTTATGCTATGTACTATTATTGATGTGAGATGGCATGTTATGAATGTGTTTACTATATTGTGTGTATGGTGTGTAGACTTTTGCATTTATTTGCTATGTGTTTATTATACTAATGTTGCGATGGATTAATGTGCTAAGTTATGACTATTCAAGGATATGATTATGCAATGATAATATAGCTAGGCCATTGTAAGCCCCATGCCATTTTAAGGTTATTATGGAAGGGCCTATGCTAGTTTTAGACCATTTTGAGCCACGTGTGTTGATAGTGTGGGTTGGCAATTTTAGGCCATTCTAGGCTCTAGTGGTAGTTTAACACCATTTTGGGCCATGTGTTGAAAGGAATATTGCCAATTTTAGGCCATGGTGGGACATGTATTTTTGTAGTTTCAATTTTTATGATTTTTATGTATTTTCATGTTTTCCATGCATAAACTAATAACTGCTAAAGAGTAAACTAGACAAATAAAGACGTAAACTAAGAGAAAATGCACAAATAAAAGAAAAATGCATAATAAAGTAAACAATGCAAAATGCAAACAACCAAGCAAAACATAAATGCACAAACAAGATGTAAGAAAGCGAGGTATGTAGAAGTGAGGGGTAGGTAAGCACCTAGTGCATCTTGGACTAAGGAGATGCTTTAGTCATGGAGTTGCTTCCTAACCCAATGCAAGTTAGAGGTCATGTAGGGCATAGACAGTACTATGTAGTACTTTCCTTGATCTTCATTAGCTATGTCAAAGGGCAATTCTGCCCATAGAATGTCTTTTGGAAGGTCATTGGCTCCCTTTGGCTCCACAAGTCGGTTTGCCTTACATGCCTCAACCTCTTCCTTCATAGAAGGTGCATCATCGGGGAACTCCACCTCTCACCCTTGCTCTGTGTCTATGTTGTTTATGGCCAAAGGGGTTGCATTGTCATCATAAATGATAACCTCATTACTTGTGTATGGAAGGTGGATTTCTTTGTGAATAGGAGAGGAGACAGCTTGTAGTTGGACCAGCCAAGACCTACCTAAGATTAGGTTAAAGCCTTGCATCTCCTTGATTATGATGAACTCTACATTAGTGAGGAATTGCTCCCTTACCATGAAGGCTATCATGATTGTTCCCCTTATGACAATGTGTGACCCATTGAAGGACTTTAGGCACGTTGTCTTTGTGGAATTGATTTGGTCAACAAGATCCATCTTGTCAATGATGGTGTATGGGATGACGTTGGTTACTGCCCCATCGTTGACATGCACCCTGTGAATCTTTCATTACCCTACACATATTGTGATAAACATTAGCATAGTAATGACCTAACCCTTCTCAGGGTCAACCTTAATCACCTCATCATGGAATGCCAAGGGCGTTGAGCTCAATTCTTGTGGTGCAAGGGGAGCCATAATAGCATGGATGGATTTTTCATCTGCTAGGATGTCCTATGTAATAGGAATGGAGGTCAACATGTGGACCAATGCTTTATGGTGAGTGGAGGAGGTCATGATTAGGTCATATAGGCTCAATATAGTGTTCTTTTGCTTTAGAACCTATTTCACTTAGGCTAATGCATCTAGAAAGTCTTTGCCACTATCTACTATTTTGTTGGCCTTCATCTCCTTCATGCAGCCCAAGAGACAGATCTCTCATGAAGAGGATTTAGGCTTGGCTTGTTTTGCTTACCTAGAAGCCTCACTACTCAATTGTTGGTTGCTTGTGATGGCCTTCTCGGTTGATTTGGCCATAGGAATAGAGGACATGAGGACAACATTTTGTGGGCCTAGTTCTTTTTGCTCCTGGTACTACCTAATCATCTTGTTGGCAAGGCACTCGTTAAGCCTCTTAGGTCACCACCTAAATGTTCTACAAGCGTTGCCCGCAGGATGATCCCTTGCATGTGCAAGGGTTGATTCACGGCCCACAATTGGACTTTGAACAAGTGAGGAGTCCGCATGGTGTGACACCCTAAAAATAAAGGGTGACTAGGTTGTTACTACTACAACGTGCTATGGGACCCTGATCACAAAGAGTGTTGTGGGTGCCCGAGGTGGCACTTCGATAACAAAAGGGATCCTCAAACTGGTGGATGTCGAGGGGCTATAGTGTTGCCATAGGGCACATGAACCACAAATGGCTCCTACACCAATTCTAAGTTGTCATCAATGCTAATAGTGTTGATGGTGTACCCTGCACTACCTGTGTTCAGAGGATCCTTGTAGACCCTTATTAATTAGTTTTTGGGGTGAACTGGGTTGGTTGCATTAAGGACCAATTCACCCTTTTCAATCATGCATTGGATGTCATCTTGTAGAGACATGCAAAAGTCTGTATTGTGTCCAGGCAATTGATGATAGTGATAAAATTGGTCTAGCCAAAAATGTTTAGGGACAGAAGGCTCATTTGGTGCTCCAGCTAAGGGATTCTTGAAGAGCTCACAGTATTGGTCATGCCTCTTACGAGCCTCCTTGAACATCTACTTGTACTAGATTCTTCCAGCCTTAAGTAGTTGTCCAAAAGTTTTGACAACTTGAGTGGTAACGGTGTGTACTTTGATAGGGCCTTCTGTTCAAAGTTTGACCTTGGGACAGCTTGCCCTGTAGCCATTGATGTTGCGAGCTAGTTGCTTTCTATAATGCTAGGACCAAAAGCCTTGTTGTTGGCCAAGGCCTTAGGTGGCTTGGCCATTGGTTTGGTGTTGGTTGGCTTGGCCTCATTGGCCATCCTTGCCATAGTTGTTGTTGCCTATTTGCCTTTGTCCTTGTCCTTTTTGGCATGCAAGTTCTTGTAGGCCATGTAGGTTGGATCCTTGTTGGCTTCTACCATCCTAAATGCTCTTAGTTTGAGCAAATTCTTTGCTCAAGGATTACAGGGCTAAATAGTACAACTTTGACTTAATGAACTTGTTCATTGCACCCTTGAAAATTGCCAGCAGATGTGTTTCCACAATGGGCTCACATATTTCATTAAGCAACGTGCTTCAACATTGTATGAATTTTTGCATGGGATTTAAGTGGCATGCTTAATCTACATTAGCTAGTCCAGGATTACCTCAAGCTTCAAGTTATACCAAGCAAATCCTTAAAAGAGGAAATGGAGGCCCTAGGAACCACACGGTACCAATCCAATGCATTGTCGATCAAGGATATGGTGAACACACATATGATTATGTGTGGCCATGCTTGCAGTAGTAGGCATTTAGACTAGAAGGTCACTAGTGTGCATTGGGATCCCCTTCACCATTGTATTTGATGAACTAGGAGAGCAAGACCTTGATAGGCACTATTAGTGGTGGAACCACAGGACTGGTCAGGTCATCCTAATATAAATCCATCACATGTATCATTTCAAACGATGTGGCCTTAAGCTGCTTGACCTCTTTAGTGAGAGTTTGGATGAGCTAGAACGTTTGATCCAAACTTGGGGAGGTTGCAGTAGGCTATGTCAATTGTGTTGTTCACTATGCTATTTTGGTGGCCCACGACCCAATTGTGAGCTTTGAGACCATGCACGATGATTATTGTATGGGCTATGACATAAGTACAACGGCTAGGCCCCACCACATGTTTGTGGATTAAGCATTGTAAAGGGGACCAATGTGAGAGGTGGGACATACAACACCTGAGTCACTTGCAGTGGAGGAATGTTCATGGTGTGCACGTAAGGTTACATTAGCATGATGGTTATTGGCAGGGAGGTTGAGTTGGGAGCGATTGTATGACAAAGGGCAAGCTAATGGAATGTACTACATCCTAGTGTGTGTACTGTGTATGATGGGTCACCACCATAGGACCTGGGAGGCGACACTGGGTTTATAACTATCTCCAGGAAGACAGGTGGGCGAGACTGTGAAGAAATGAAAACAAAGATTGTCTGTTGGATAGAGGTGTAGAATGAGTCCTCATGTGTTGAACAAGCTTCAAACTCATCCTGCTCTTCCTGTAGGAGCTTCTCTTAGTCTATCCCTACCTCACGCTCATTGGCTCGGATGAGCTAGGCGAGCACCCACTAATAAGGTTTAGCAAGTGGAATGAAATCCATAGCGAAGGGGAAGTATTCCCTTTTATTCCAGTGTATGAGCTCATAACTTTATTTAGCCTCCATTTCTTAGCACTCGGGAGGTAGGCTGCACAACCTAAGAGATTGCCCACAAATAGACGTACCTAGAGCTTCATGCAAATGAAGTTATATTACTCTTCGTTTAAGATCATGCACTCGGGAGGTAGGCTGCACAACCTAAGAGATTGCCTTTGTCCTACCATGGCAGGACTAGTAGGATGGTCGATCTAGATTTCTTGTTGAATGGGTTGGGCAACAACTATGCTTAGAGTAGAGGTCAAAGGTTGCTCTAGGTTTATGATGCTAAGAGGAAATGCAAAAGTTACTAGTTGCAAAAGATAAGAAAAAATGACTAAGTATGAAAGCTGCAAAAAAAAATAGCTAAGTGTAAAGCTTCCAAAAAATGGCTAAGTGTAAAACTACTAAAAAATGGCTAACTGCAGAAACTGCTAAAAATGGCTAACTCTGGGACTACACTTACTATGTTAAGAGCCAATTATGCTCTCTACACTAAGAGCTAGTTACACTCTCCTAAGCACCCAGAATTTAGCTAAGTGTAAGATGTATGTTGTGGGGGTTGTCAAGCAGAGTTCTAGGGGAGCCAACAACGAGGTCCAGTCTACACCCACCAATTTGTAGACAACTCCTATGCTGGCCTTAGATGTAGCTACTGCCATGGTAGGTCCATAGGGGTGTCAGGTCTACGCTAGCCTGAAGCTAGCAATAGTAGTGGAGAGAGCATGCAAGACAACAACCAATGAAGATCATAGAAGGAAATGGCACTGGCCCTCCTTCTAGAGCTAGAAAACTATAGCAACTAAAAATGTTGGAGGCTAGAACAGTACACTAAGAGGTTTTTGGTGTGCACAATTTAACCCCACATTCGTGTGAGGGCCTGTTGGAAGTGAAGACGAGGTGTCCAAAATAGTCTTATTGATCAAATTGGGACTTATAGGATGTGATGTCGAAACATTGTTAAGTGTTTGCACAATGTATACAACGTTAATGATGTCAATGGGGATGAGCATAGCCAAGGATTTCCCCAAAAAAAGGTGTTAATGCACAGTTACATGCAAAAATAGCAAAAAAAAAGTAAGTAAATGCTAGAATACAAGTGAAATGCTGAAAAATGCATAGAAGGAGAGTGACAGATAGAGCAGAATCACCCCAAATGGGGGGAGGAGCATAGTTAACTACAAGAAGGATGAGGAGGCATGCAATGTACAAATAGGTGTAGTAGGTAGTGTATTCATAGCCTCAAGGTGTCTTGGCTATGAAGACTAACGTTTGATGTGGTGTTTGTGCCTACTAGGTTGGTCGTTGTAGTGTCCTATGGGCTGCAGTGGTCTACAATGATGTCTTGTGATGGTGTGCAACAATGCCAAGTGCTATCTTGGAATCTACTAAAATGCCAGGTGTGCTTAAATGCAAGAATGCTCGAAATGTTGATTTGCCAACTAGATGCAAAAATTTCCAACCCCTAAAACATAGAGCAGTGGGGTATTTATAGGGTTAGAATTGTTGTGAATTGTGGATTGGGCACCACGTGGTGGAGGGGTAGTTGGAACTACACTAACCCAAACTACACTTCCATTGAAGCAAATGGTGTTATGCTGGTATGCTCTAATGAACCCCATGAAATTGCCAAAATATGACTATGCTACCCAAACTACATGTGCCAATGCTAAATAGACTGCCATGTACCTAAAAATAATGCAAAATAGTGCAAGTTTGAAGACTACACTCTAGGGCTATGCTATCCACTCTCTTGAGTGGTGTCAAGTGTAGGTACAACTTGGGGACAAATGGGGGATGCAAAAGAAATCCAAATCACTGAGCCTCCTTGTTGAAGGTATGTCAGAGCTGCAACGAAGGCCAATGTTAAGTTCTAGAGGGTTTTAGAGGTTGTTCTAGTAGACTACGCTCTAGAGCGTAGTCTCAATAGTTAAGAAAATTTCGTAAAATTGAGCTTGAATGCTGACTACACTCAAGAGTGTAGTAGGGAGCGTAGTCACAGTAGTTAGAAATCTTGCCAAACTTTTTCTTCCATGCCAAGAAAGCTTGATAGCTGCTTGTTTAACACTTAGGAAAATTTACAAAGTTGGCCATTTGTGTGTTGACTATGCTGATTACGCTCTAGAGTGTAGTCCTAATAGTGAGAGCATACTCTAACACCTAGAAAAATTTGTAACTACTATCGACAATTAAAAAAAATCTTGCAAATCTGGTCTTGTGTTGCAAACTACGTTAACTATGCTCTGAAGTGTAGTCCCAATAGTGGAGAGCGTAGGCCCAGTAGTGGCCCAAACTTGGTGGTGTTTTAAGCTCAAACTTTGTAAAAGTTGTGGTGCTCTTTAAATTACATTTTTGAAGCAATAATGTCTAGAGATGTGCAAGGATTCTACCCTCCGAGTATGTAAGTACCCAGGTTGGGGATTGTGTGTAGTTTTGGTTGTCTTCATTGTTCAAATTAGGGAACTTATTTAACCTCCCTTCTAAGTTCTCAATCCTCAAACTGTGTCTACATAATAGTCACTAAACCAAAAGATACCTAGTGGCTAGAAAATGAGAATACCAAACCATTTAAAAGATGCATGGAAACATCCAACTCACTTATTAGTTCTACTCCTAAGAAAATAAACCAAATAGAGCACTTAGAAAATGACATCTTACACTCTAACTATACACTAGAAGAAATTGTTAAACATGGAGACCCAATAACCAAAAAGGAAACATATATGGGCCATCTAATAAGATAACACCTTCTAGTCTAACTGAATATATGTCTGCAAATGACAAAAACCTGATTATCATCAATGTTAAATGTGCTAACTAGTGAAAACTCAAATCACTAATGATGATAAATGGAAAACATATGGTGTATAACCAAAGGAATGTGCAATCCATTCTCCAAATGCTCACCCATGAGGTTAGCCATAGGGAAGATGCCCCATCTTGAATCAAGAACTAATAAATATATTTTTATTTTTATTTTACAATTTTTAGTCATTTAACTATTTCTTCAAAATTTTCCAATTCTTAATATATTTTCCATTTCTTATTATTTTTCTTTTCTTAATAATTTTTTCTTCTCTTAAGTTATTTCCTTTATGTTTTATGGATGTCTATTATGTTTTTTTTTTAATAATGATATTGCCAATCATGATGTAGAAGCCAATGTTATGTGTTGGGTCTTTGTCCTATGCTATCAAGATGATTGGGTAAATAATTATGTATTGTAATAAGGCCACATTACTCATCCCTCAAATTTCTCTAAAGAAACTAACTTCATCATGAAAACAATATGGTTCTTCCCATATAAAACTAAAATTAATTGCTAATCATTATGCCTTGAAGAAAGAGGGAAAGACCAAGTGGGAATGACAAATAGTGTGACCTCAAGGGGATTTGTGAGTTCTCTTCTTGACTTCCTTCTTGTGGTTTATGACTTATTTAAGGTATCATTACTCCTAATCATTGAAAAATAAATAAGAAGCATGTCTTTGCATGGTGTGGTTATCCAAAAATAATAAAAGCAAAAACAAAATAAAATAAAATAAAAACATGGAAATTCACAACACACACCTTAGACACAACAATGGACTACAAACACTGGTTATGGGATTGGAAAGACATGTTATCCATGCTTAAAGGCATCCCTCTAACTAAGGTCCTTTCTTCCTTCTTCTCTTTACTTCTCTTTTTGGAGTGATGTTTGTCCTTTGTAGTTGTTGTGGACTCATGATGGTAGGTAAGAAGGGCCACATTAATGCAAGGCCACTGTTAATGATATAGAATTGATCTAAAAATTTGATGAATAGGTATGATAGTCATATTAATTAAAATTGACACAAAAACCTATTGCAGACATGATCAGGTACCTTACGTCCCAATCTCTACAATCCCTTCTCATCCCATTATTCACCTCACTACTACATGTAATTATGAGCCTAATGCTTTTGTATAGTATAGTGTAGGATCCTAACCAAGGTGGTTGTATGTTGTTTGAAACAAACACATGATATACATTTATCTTCTAAGGTGCCCACAGATATCTATTGAGGTGGTTATGTGAAGGCACTATGGTAGAAGTCTACTTTGGAAAGGATCCACTTGCATGACTTTTGGTGATCATAGCTTTGAACCAAAATAGCAAATCTTCCAAGACATCATAAAAAACTTCTTGAACTTTATGCATGATTTTGGCACTACTTCTCATCAATTTTGATTAAGTTGTACTACTTATATATTGAACTATCCTCCAAATTCAATATTTCTTAGTCATCTTGTTAACTAGACCTTTAGTTTTAGTTGTTTAGAAACTTGTGAGCTTTCATAGTTAAGCTCATTCATCATGGGAGCTAAGGATGTAATTTTTGAAATTCTTTCTAACACCCCATTTTTGAACATTATGGTAACTAATAATAAAAATAATCAAAATGAATCCACTTGATGATTCTAGTTACCTTAAAACCTTGGGGAACATTATTATGAAATCACCTTGAGCCTAAATGCTAAACGTTTTTTGAATTTTGAGCTAACCAGAGATTTGAAATGGTTAATTACTAAGGAAAAAAATTACCAAAACTAACATTGATCCTTTGGTGAGTGTAGGTTATGCTAAAAGGAATTCCTAAGGTTGAAAATATTTTGCAAGGAAAGGCAAAGAGGCCAAGAGAAGGACATGCCCATGGATAAGTAGAATAAACAAGAATTAAAGCTTAAACATTGCAGGTTCACTGGCTAGAAACCCATGGGTTGATGAGGAGTAATTTTAGTCAATCCTTCAAAATGTTCTACATAAAAAAGAAGCACCAACATAGCAACCAAGGTTGGAAAAACTGCCATTACTAGGAACAACATGAAGATTCATCATCAACAAACTTTTGGAAGACTTCTACAAATTTGCAAACTCTGATGTTTTTCAGGTCTCTTTGTCATTTTGTAATGCATCCACTCGAATAAAATTGTATAATGTGGCACTCAAGTTTTGTAATGCATACCCATCCAATCTTGATGGAACATTATACTTCATATATAATTCAATGATGAGTTTTTCATCATTTGTGGGGGCATGATGAAACACCATATGTCGAGTAACTTTGTCGACAAATCCTCATCGATGCAACCTCATCAATACATCCCCATCAATGCATCTTAGATGCATTGGTGCTTATGCATCAATGATGTCATGTTAATGCATCTTAGATGCATTAGCACATATGCGTCAATGTTGTATCATCCAAAATTTATAAATATGTGAGCACTTGCCACGTATTGGGCACCATTTGGTTAGTAGTGTAGCCAAACTCTTACAGTTTTATTTTGTAATCTTAGAAAACAGTCAGTGAGTGTTTGTAGTGTGGATTTGAGTTAATTGTACAACATCTTATTTGAGTATCATTGTACCTAGAGACATTCTATGAATGAAAATAAGATTGAGATTGATTCATAGTCATTGTAGCACTTTGACTTAGAATAGATTTACTTTTGATGCAATTTACTTTTCATGGTCTTAATTAACATTTACATTTCCATGCATGTTAATCAATCAGCAAAATGAGCATGACCATTTTCAAGCATAAACATGTATTTGCTTGGTAATCCTAGTAGCATTATTGCTTGGTTTACCTAGTAGCATAATATGTAGTAATCCCAATAGTGGGTACATGAGGTCAAGACGTGTACAAAAAGCTGGGAATTGATACTTATTACCCTTAGGCTAGGTTTTAGTTTTAATTTTATTATTAATTAAATTAAATAATTAACTTCTATATCATTATTCAATTAGTTTAAGGCCCCAAAAACATCAATAATCATATGCCTCACTTTGGACTAAACCATATGTGATAAAGCTAACACTAGTTCAAGTGAGAAGATTGTGACCTACGATCAATGCTTAACAATCTTGATACCACACTAGTTCCATTCATAAAATTCAATCAAATTACACATGATTGCTTGTGATTCATATAATTGGGCATAGGAGATACCCGTTGCTCATTAGTTAAAAAGCCTAAGTAACTTGCAACCAAGGATTATGCACCAATAAAAGTGTAGATGCTTTCTAGTACCAAGGATTGTATGAACTTATTGAAGCCCCTAGTTTGATAATAAGTTGAATATAATTTTGATGCTTTATAATTTCCAAATCTAGCAATTGGACCTTCTTGGCTACAACTGATTCAAATTGGCTTGAAGTTCAAGATTTCTTCGATATTCAATATGGTTCTTCTTCATTTCTAATATCAATGCTCTAGCAAGCTTCAAAGTGTTTACTTTTTTTCAACAAGAAAGTGTAAAGAGGATGCCTTGTTGATGGGTTAAAGGCTACTTCTCTTTAATGTGAGAACTAAAGGAGCATGTAAAGATCTAATTGCATCCCATGCTACTTAACTACCATTCTAAAGAACTATGTAGCCCTAAGTCAATGTAAGTATGACAAGGATATGTATGCAACCAAAGAACCTTCCCTTTTTTTTTTCTTTTTTTTTTCTTTTGCAAAAGAGGGATTAAGAGTATGTCACATCTTGAGAAATGTATTTAGAAATAAAACAAGTTAGCATTAAAGCATCTTGCTTATTAAAATTCTCTATGTGGATTTCATTGTGTAACTTATACATATAGATACATGTCTCATTACTCAATAGTGCAAGTTGCTAAAGTTGGAATTTTAGCTCTTTAGCTTAGAACTTTAGCCCATTACTTAATAGTATAACTTATACATCTTAGGCTCTTTAGCTGAGAACTTTTGGGTCAACCACCCCAAACTAGATACCACTATCTTTGCTTGAACAACCACTTGGTTCTCTTGTTTCTCGTTCCTCATCTCAAGCTTCTCCACCTAAACCTCTAAGAGTGTCATCCTTTACAAGACATTACCCATTCTTTGTTAGACGTCACCCATCAAAACTTAGATATCATCAACAACATCATCCATTCATTCAATACAACTCCAAAGCACAAAATTTTGGGCTATAGAGAGCTTATGCTTGGCACCAAAATTCAGCTCCCAAAGGTATGAGATATCCAACGTTTCAACAAGATCTTAAACCATCTTGACCTTCTTAAAAATTGACAAGTTGTTGAGGATCATACTATCAACTTCAAGAAGTTGGCCCTACAACTATTGTACCTTATCAAGGAAGTCAAGGTCCCTGATAGGTACCTTGTCATTGTTTCTCATGTTTTTAGGTTTAGGAGTCACATTGTATGCCTTGACATGCATACATTCCTCCATGTGGTCACGAGGATTAGAGCCAATAGGAGCCTCACTAGCATTACGACTTCCCTTGCTTTTCTTCTTGTGCAAGCAACAATGTATAATGAACCACAAACCATCTCCAAACTCACAACACAGTCCTTTATCTCTAATACTAAGTATAATGGTGCCACCCTTGGAAAACACTGCTCAGCACCACTTGAGAGTGCTAATGACCATAATGTGAAAGGGTGAACTCAAGGTCGACAACGCCTTACAACTTAGCAAACTTGTTCACAACATAGAGTACACAACCTATTAGACAAAGTTTAGAGGTGCTAGAGTTGCCATAAGTACTAATTACACAACTATACCAACAAGCCGTGCATGCACACACACACATGCACACACAAACCAAGCACATGACACATCACAAGAGACATTGTTCGCCTAGAAGAGCTAAGAAACATTCCTACTCTAATGTATCTAGCCCTAAGCCCCACTCCAAAGAGGATAATGGCTTGAGCATTGAAGCCAATGCTCCTCCGTGAGCCTACATGTACTTATGATGAGGTACATAAGAAATCAAGGCCCATGTAGTTCTAAAGTAATGGTTAGAATAACATGAAACCCAAAAGGATCTCCATGCTCCTCTTATCCCTATTCCAAAGTGAAATAGCCTTTGATCCAACAAGAAGGTAGGTAGATCAACTACCAACATGTTAGGTAACATGTTAAAGTATATTTCTACACTACTTCTATCCTTCTTATGTAACTTCTTATTTCTATCTATTTTCCTACCCTTCTCTTGCTATGATAACATGTTAAAGTATATTTCTTAAGATTATAGAAAGGTAAATAGATTGGTTCAGTATTACAAAAAAATTTATATCGCTTATCCTTAAGCTTCATAAATAATTTGTGGATTTTCAGGTAATAAGTTTTATATCTTACCTTCTTCTTTTATGGTCCTTTGGTCAACTTAGTTGTTCCTTATGATAACTTATGTACTTATCATATTCTTTTTACACACTTTGCAACTAAATTTTAGTAGGACTTTTGGCCAACACAAAGTCACAAGTCACACTCATTTGACATGACTTTATACATTTTTATGAATTTGTAAAGATTATCAAATAATTCCTTTATGAATAACTTATGACTTAACATTAAAATTATGATATGACTTAAACAATATTTGTAAAGTATGAATTAGTCTCTAACATATCTCTCTTTTGTTCTTCTTTGTATTTCTTTGATTATCAAAATATCAACCTAATCCTTCTCTTATGTTATTTTTTCTTGGGTAAATAAGTTACAAAGGATGCCTTGCTCTCAAGATGCGCTATTCTTCTATGTGCTATGCTGGGTAGTTTGATAAATGGAATGGATCTATTGAAGGAGACATGTTTTCAATTAAGAATGTGTGTGACTTAAAATATTAATTTTTCTTAAAAGATAAGTTTTTAATTCTTTTACAGCAATCATTTGTAATATAACTAATCTAGATCACTAACACCATCCTTGACAACAATGCCAATGATGAGTGGTGAGTATCCCCATGCCCAACTTTATGAATCATAAGCATTCACATGTAATCTGGTTGAATTCCATAAATGGAACTAGTGTGGTATCTAGATTGTTAAGCATCGATTGCAAGTCGTTGTCTTCTCACTTAGATTAGTGGTAGCTTTGTTACGTATGGTTTAGTCCAAAGTGAGGCATATGATTATTAATGTTGTTGTAGGCCTAAAACTAACTATATAATATAGAAATTAATTATTTAATCCAATGAATAATAAAATTAAATCCTAAACTATCATAAGGATGATGAGTATTTGTTCTAAGCTTGTCGTACTTGTCCTGAACTCAAGTACCTACTATTGGGATTACCAAATGTTATGCTACTTGATGAATGAAGCAATAATGTTGTTGGGATTACCAAGTAAATACGTGTTTATACTCGAAACCGGTTGTGCTCATTCCACCAATTGATTAACATGCATGAAAATGTAAATATTAACTAAGTACATAGAAAGTAAATTCTATTGGAAGTAAATCTATTCTAAGTCAGAGTACTACAATGAAGATGAATCAATCTCAATCTTATTGTCATTCATAGAACGTATCTAGGTACAATGCCACTCAAATAAGATGTTGTACAATTGACTCAAATCCACACTATAGGCACTCACTGACTATTTGCTAGGATTACAAGAGAAAACTACAAGAGTCTAGCTATACTACCAACTAAATGGTGCCAAATACATGGTAGGTGCTCACATATTTATACATCCTAGGCAACAAAGCATTGACGCATATGCACCAATGTATCTAACATGCATTGACGAGGATGCATCAACACATCCTCATTGATGCATCTGTGCCAACACATCTAAGATGGGTTGACAAGGATGTGTTGATGAGGCTTCATCAATGGAGATGCATTGACAAAGTTACTGACATATGGTGTTTCATCTAGGATAATGATGATGATTCGACTCAAGTTATTTCAAAATATCTTGTTGACTATATGTTTAACTATATAACATTGATTTATATAATTTAATAGGTTCAATTTCCAATGTCCTTCCTAGCCAATGAGAGGTGGCTCAAGTGGTTAGCTCAGTGTCTAACAAGGATTTGCAAGTAATAGATTACTAGTTTGAATCACACTTAAAATATCAAAGTTAGCAAAGTGGAGCAAAAGTTTAGTTCTAATGAGTATGTTGATTTGACACAACATCATATTTTGCTTAAGTTCTACGAAAGTTTCATGTTGACTATATGCCTAGAGTACATATAATCATCTAGTGGTAAGATTGTAACATTTAAGTGTTAGCCTAGTGATATAGGTCTTGGCTTGTTAACCCAAGGTCACAGGTTTGATTCTACTTAGTAACACTGTGTTATACACTTCTATATATCTTAGGGTATACCTATGTTTCACTTATTTTAGGTTCCAACACCTCATCTAGTGGTAAGATTATTAACAATGAGGTGTTAGCCTAGTGGTATGGGTTTTGTCTTGGTAACCCTAGGTCATAGCTTTGACTCTACTAGGTAGTACTAAGTTATAAACTTCTATAAATCTTAGGGTGTACCTATGTTTTCGGTTATGACATCTGCCTACCAACGCCCCTTCATTGGGGAGATTTCTACTACGTTTTACTTGGACATAGCCAACTCCTAAGGAGCATACGCATACTCTATTCCTTAAAACCGTAATAACAAGACAAAATAAAAAATAAAAAGCACTTACTGGACCTTACCCACGACGAAAATCCAACCAAAATGTAAACTGCCAATACGCTGAGAAAGGGCGCTAAAGAAACCCGTCCACTAGTTTAAGCAACAACCAAAAACAGAACCACAACTGCCTTGAGTCTACACAAAAACGAGGGACGCTTGTGGCAGCAATGCCGTGAGATTTGAATGCAGATCTCGTAACGCTGCTGCTGCAGCAGCTGCAGAGCGCAGAACAAACACAAGCAGAGACAGAGAGAGACAGCAATGGAGTACATAGACGAAGATTATAGGCCCAGATTCCAGGTGCAGACGGCTGCCGGCATTCCTGAATCCGAATCCGAATCCGCATCTGCTTCTTCTTCTTCTGCAAGCAAAACACAATGCATCCTCTGCGGTAGCGTCGTTGTCGTAATGCTAGCTTGCGCGTGGATGCTCAGCGGATTCTGGCAGATCGTAATGGCATGGATTGGCCTCTCCCTGCTTATTGGACCTTTTGCGCCAATTAATCTTAGCGGAGGCTCCATTGCTGTTGGCCGTGGCCACGTTTTGCCTCCGCCTCCTGCTGCGCCCGAGCCGGAGCCGGAACCGAAGCCGAAGACGAAATCTCAGTTCCAGCAATGGCGGCAGCAGCTCGGTTAATCTGCAGAATTCTCCTCAAACGCCGTGCAAGAAAGCGCAGGTCTTCGGCCAAGGAAGTTAGGGTTTCAGAGAGAGCAAGGATGATCGGAAATTTGAGAAGAAGAATGAAGTTGAGCGGATTCGCAATGAGAGCAATAGTGATGAGAATCGCGAAAATGTGAAGGAGGACGAGGAGAATGAGGCTTCGAATAAGCCGGTGGCGGCCAAGGCGGAAGTTTCGTGGAGATATGGCGTTGATTAACGCATTCAAGGCATTCCCGAAGGATGTGGCCTTGCGCTGGCACAAGCTCGCCGTGGCTGTGCCTGGTAAGTCCAGGGCACAGTGCATGAAGAGAATCGCTGAATTGCCTCAAAATTTCGGAAAATTCTAAGGCATTGAATGAATAGGTCATTCTCAAAATTGATGTTTGCGTGCCATGATGGTGCGACGTCATTTCTTCGGTTTTCATTGGATACAGCCGAGGTTTTGCTAACGTATGCCCTGGTGATAAGATTTTGTTAAGGACATTTTAAAATTTTTGCAATGTTAAAGTTTCACTGCCTTGCCAGATCCAACTAAGGGCAGACCTGTAATAATCCTTTTCACACCGAAATGTTTTTGCCCGGCATTGAAAAAACTTTACAATATGAGCCGAGAAGGGCATGTACACATTGAGGACGAAGTTCACAAATTTTAGCATCAATTATGTTCAATTTCAAGGCTTAGAAGTCCAGTTATTTTATTTTTCTCATGGAGAACAGAGGAAGTTTCATAGATTTTTCTTCCAATTCCAATGTTTGTATGAATCTGAAATCTCAGAATGCCCAATTATTCAAGGGAATATAAAGTTCAGACGCCTTATAAAGTGTTCAAAGTCTCAAAGGCAGTTATTGCAGAATACTGTAATTAGAGATATAAAAGATGAATTCTTGAAAATAAGAATAAAGAAAAAGATTGTTTCCACACCTTTTTATGGAACATGCTCTTTTTGAATTTTGTGTGTAACAATGGAAGTTGAGAGAAGATGACCAAATTCTATGTCACAGCAAAACTCAAGGTCAAAACAAAATTTAAAGCCTTCACCACCTGTAATCATGCTTAGGCTACCTCCAAGAAGCAATAGAGGCAATGTGGACAAGAGGGAATCTATTGGTAACATGATCAAAAGTCTCATAGGTGCAAAAGCATTTTCTGTGACAGATTTGAAAATCTAATAGGAGAGGGAGAAGTGGTATGAGTTTACAGAAGTGAATTTGTTGCAAACAGAAAGGTAAAACATATTTCGGGAGACATGGTTACTAGAAA
The DNA here is from genome assembly GCA_015680685.1 of Gnetum montanum. Lineage (NCBI taxonomy): Eukaryota > Viridiplantae > Streptophyta > Gnetopsida > Gnetales > Gnetaceae > Gnetum > Gnetum montanum. The sequence continues at coordinate 176,214 of MNCI01000667.1, read as the reverse complement.
ATTTATGCACTTTATGTTTGTGTAGCTATATCAGGCTGGTTTGTGCATATTGCTAAGCATTCCTGTTTTCCAACATATGATGGCTGATGAGTGGCGAGGTACCCCTAC